>JAVCKT010098030.1:0-11105 GCA_032273925.1 Rhynchotus rufescens
GCTGTGAAAATGCATCCTCCCCTAGCAATGCGGCAGCATTAACTCCATGCAATTCTGGATCATGCAGGTTATCCAGCGCCTTTATATTTGCAATGTGTTTGGCCTCTTGCATTACTACAGACATTTGCATTGGGGTTAGGATTCATTTTCAATCAATTACACGTGATAAAAGTAACTCTAGATCTTGCCACCAGACTAGAGAAGAGCCTAGTGCAAGTCCACCCATGTCCTGAGAGCAGTCATGCCTGTGAGCACTGGCGCTTAAGAGGACAGCCGAAGTTCAAGGCTGCAGGCAGCCTGGTGTGGGGTGCTGTTTTTCTCTATCCATTGAAGCTGCATCAGGCTATTTCCTTTATGTGTCAGATTTACCAACCCTGACTTGACTTTTGAGCAAACAGACTCAAGGAAAGGAGAGATTTCTCTCAAGATCAATTCTGTCACCTCCATAAACTCCAGTCATCAGGAACAGATTGGTAAAACTTGATGGATGACCCGTGTGTCAGCTCATTTCTCCTCTGCAGTACTCTTTTTCTGCGGCTCTCACATGGCCATTTGAGTTCAGACTCACTTCACTTCTGAGAGTAATCCTTCTTCTTAGAGGGTCCCGAACAGAGATAAATCTTAAATTTCCACATGTATAATCTCGGTGCCTCCTAACTATGCACATGTCCTCACTGTATCTTCTGTGTCTTCATTTAGAAGGATGGATATTAGTTGCTGTAGTCAAAAGCAAGTACTTCAGCATTATCTAGCTCTGTAGATTTCTGAAGCAGATGCACATGTTAATCCACAAAAATTTGTACTAGAAACAGAAACTTTACAAACTCAAAATACCTTTCCAGGAGAATTTTATTATTTAGGGAAATAATATTGTAGAGTATTTAATATTTTGCAACTATGGATCTGTTGTATTGATTAAATTGTGACTGTTTTAAGTGCATGATTATTTATTTGGCATCTCTGGATTGCCATTAACTGGCATCAGTCCTGCTCTTAGGCATAGTATATGAATCCTCTTGTAAGTCAGATGGCATACAGGTCTGGAAGTAGCAGGTATGATAAATGATAATGGTAAATGTAAATGGTAAAAGTGACAAATGGGAAAATAGGATTCAGAGAATGTTTGCTAACCTGTTAAAGAAATTTTATAGTGTCTCAATACCACACAAAATGTGTCAGTAGTACACAAATAAGAATACTGTTTTCTGTTAGTACTGAAGACTAATGCACTGAAATGATTTTGTGAAGTTCCTACACATTTTCACTGATCACTTGAGAATCAGTGAAAGGATATCACTATTTTTAAAAGATTCAAGAGCAGATTGATTTAGAGCCATGGATAGCTACCTATAAAGTAGCACTTGAAGATCTATGTTCTTTAATGTGCTCAATGTAATGAAAATGTTTCCATTTCTATCAAAAACACCCTTTCAGCAACTTTTAAACTGGACTCACTTAAATGATTCTAAGAACCTTAATTTGAGATCAGCTTCTAAAAAACACTCTTAAAAAGGTAGATTCTTCACAAACCAAAACCTGAATTCAGATATTTGCATCTGTAATTCCTGAAGATGGTCTTTAATACTTAAGGCTATTATTATAACTATTCACTTTAATAATACAGCTCATATTCTATGAAGTAGGCTCTTGCTCAAGTGTCTAATCGAATCAAATGCTCCCAAAGTAGTTGGCTCTGCATTTTCCATATATTATCAATGATATGATAAAATCATTTGAAAAAAAAAGAAGATATTATTTTGCATTTCTAAAATCCTTGTGTATAAATATCTGAATGCACTGCAGAAATATTTGTATGTTATAGTGACAATGATCCGTTATTACCCATCCTTACTCATTGCTATTGGAGAAACTTAACACATTAACACATAAAGGATTATTTTCAGATGTGATTTCTAACCTTATGAAGAATTGAAGGTTGATTTTCAAGGCTGCTGAATGTCTCTAGCTTACACTGTATTTTTTTAACTCTTCTGAGGAATCAGAGTAGAAAGTATGAATATTTTTACCTAGATATCCTTAAGATTACCAGAGAATGTGGTGTGCTGATAATATAAACCAGATCTTCCACATCTATACTTATAATCAGTTATTATGAACTTTGACAGGTACACCATTCATTTTTCAATGTTGGGGTTTTTTTTTTCAGAACATGTTTTCTTGCCTTTTAAGGCATTTCTTCTAAGAATAATTCTGATCTGGAATCATTAACAAGGTTAATTTATTTTTATTTATTTACTTCTTTGCCTTATTTTAACATAGGTTTTCAAGCCTTTCCTCACAAATTGCAGATCTCAGTGTACGCACAAGACCAATTTATTTCCTTTGTAACTGTCCTTTTAGCAAAAAAAAGATAATGATACTAGCACAGAATCACTCATACTCCAGCACCACCTTTTAAAAAGTATGACAGATATATTGATAACTTTATGTTCTGATCATTATTACTAATTACTGTTCAATCAACCATAGAAAACAAGGATCTTGAAACACCCTCAAGCAAAAGATGAATAAAAGCTTCTCCCAACGTATGATTTACAGACATTATGTCTATTTTTATCGAGATTCCTGGAAAGTGATCACTAGCAGAGAAAGGCTATTGGCTGCACTGACACTTTTTTCTAGGCCATGATGCATTTCACAAATTTGCAACCAATGGTCGACACCTTAAACTGGGATAGATTCATTTATAACAGTGGCAGATTCCTTGTGCTCTAACTGTGGAGCCATTTACAGTAAATGGCATAAAATAAAGCATTTTGTTGTTTTCAGGTAGCTTTTAACATGTGTGGATGAATATTGTTCATTTTGAACCTGGTATTTCTTCATGTCATACAGAACAATATCCAAAGTCCACAGGAGTTATTTTTTTCCTGCAACCTATTGTCCTATTATCAGTGACGAATATTAACAAATCTTATACCTTAGCTAGTTAAAAAAAAAAAAAAAGAGTGGACCCAGTCTCTTGTGCTTCTTCTTTTGACAGACCTAGCATTGAGTTTTGTTTGGACTCCTGTTTGGTGAATCACATTCAGCAGAGTTTTCATTGTGGCACTGGCTTTTGGTTGTGGAGAGAATACAGCTATAAAAAGAAAAATCAGTGGGTTTTTTTTTTCATTATCTTTGAATGAACTTTGTATGTTTTATTACTATTGTTATTTTGTGTGTTACGCTTGCACCTCTGAACCTGACCGTGGACCTGTTTTATCTTAGGCATTTGTGGCATGGAGTAACAGACTGATCTTGTCTTGAGATATTTACATGGCTAACAACTAAAATAGACTGAGTGCATGGAAAGAATAAAAGGTCTTGTTCAATAACATCCTTAGCACATACTATCAATTGCACTAACAGAAAATGAAGTTGCTGTACTGAATTAGTTCTTAGCTGATCCCAAAGACACAGAAAATCTGTACTGGAGTCAAAAGTTGACCTTATATTTCCCATGCACCACTGTTGCCTCAGCAACAAAATCCTTCTGCCTTCATAAAAGGGATTTTCATCTCCTGTTTTGCTGTCAGGTGCTTTTCACCAGAACAGATTTAACTACAAACTTGAACACTGCCACTGTCACACCTTTTTTTTCCTCCTCCATAAGGAACACTGCACAACCACGGAGCTTCACAAATGTCTGAGAAAAACACCGTTATCTTCACATGCTAGGTGCTCAGATGGTGGCTGTAAAAGTTCTGAAACTGTGTTGTTTTAACACCTCCTCTGTTGTTAAACCTCCCATTTTGACATTTTGCTCCTTGGGAAGTTCAGCTTGCAGTAGGCATTTTTACTCCTGGAAGACCATGCTGTAAAAAGCTGTTCCCAGAATGCTGACATCTTCAACATCTAAAACTGAAGTGGAATTCTTCTGTAGGAATAGCTTCAAAGCCATTGCTGGTGCTGGTGCTGGAGATCAATATATTCAACACGTCACAAATAACCTTGCATCCAAAGAACTGCTAGTTCCAGCATGCCTCAAGCTTTGGGATGGACAAAGTGCTGTGCACCCTGACTGGAGCTGGCACTGCATGGTCACCACTGGAGCAGGCAGGACCTCCACAGAGATGAACTCAAGGCTGTAGCACAACCATTTGCTGAAAATGTCAGAAACTCCATTCTAAACACATCTTTAGCGTTGTTTCCAAACACTCACAGTATGCATATTATTTATTAAATAAAATTCAAAGAGTTCTGTAGAATTTCTCCTTGGGAAAAGAAAAGGACTGCACATGACAGTCGATAGTCATTTTGTTCAGTTGCACTTCCCAGCTGAATAGATTTGCTGAAAACAGAAATTCTCTTCATACAACAAAATCTGACTTCAGTTCCAGTAGAAAAAAATTGAAGTCTTGTATCAGAAATGACAACTCTATGACAGACCTAATGTAGTGCAAGGAGTTCAGCTCTCAAGCTACAGACGGATTCCTCACTGATGGGGACAGAATTGCTGCTGAGACCCATGGTAGCAGAATCTGACCATTTCTTCTCCAGCCAGCAGAAGAAACACTCTGGACAGATCACACTGCCAGCTGGAGTGCAAGAAAACTTTCATAAAATCGAAATGTCAGGTCTATACAGATGGGGTCACTGCATTGTTTGGAGTACTGCTCAGCATGAGCAGACATGTAATTGCAGCCAGCTGCAGCAATAGTGATCATAGCCATGTGCTGGAAGGCTTCTGCTCAGCATCATTACTGAGCAGTCGAGTGCAGTGGAAGAGAGAGGAGCAGGAGTTGTTCTGGTCATAGGTGCTCTGCACCAGGCCCTGGAAATGTGGTTTCACATGTAGAACAGCAATTTAATCAAGTGCCATGTCTGGTAATATAACACATTCCGGTTCATTTGTTTCTCCTTTTGAGTCCCTATCAGTAAACTGATATCATTTTACCCCGTATCTATCATTCTACCTCGGCTTAAACTATGTACTCACATACTCCTCGCATACTCCTCACATACATTTGTCTAACTAACAGACCAATGAAAGGAGTTTGTCTTCCCTGTTCTTCAAAGCAGCCCTCTTGCTTTTTCTTTACTCTGCCATGCTAGTTGTCTCCTACTCCTATTGACTATTAAAGATAAGCCAATTAAATATCAATTTTTAATAAAGTTAATCGCAGTAAGCAGTCACAACAAGCTGTAATTTATTTATGGAAATAATATATTTTTGCATAGCAGAAAAGAAACATGAAATATCTTGGAATGTAAGTCCCAGGCTCCCTGAAGATCCAGAACCCAATTTCTTGGTGGACAGCTCTTCATCATTAAATGGTCTTGCAGAATATAAAGGGAGCAGAGAACAGCATTACCAGTTGCAATGCTGTCCATCCTTAACTTTGGCACTTTCTCTGGAAACTTTAGCAGAGATAGGCATCTATCTGACTTCACAGAGGCCCTAGACAATATACACAGGAATTTATCTTGCTAGGTTCTTGTCTTTTTCAGTACCAATAAGCAGCTATATTTAGACATCTGGGAAGGAAAACAGAAGAGCACGTTGCGGTTATAAGCACCCATGGAGGTATACTTTCCGTTCCTAGGAACAGACAATGTTGCTGTTGAGACTTTAAGGGATTTCAGATGCCCTAAATATAAGTGTAAGTAAGCCTTAAATAAACTAAATCCCACTCAAGCTAAGACTTTAAAGATAACCCCCTATAATGATTATTTTCTTTATATTCACAGCAGCATTGTCTGGATCGGAGCATTAGATGTCAAAGAACTTGGGTTAAAAAAGAGCTCCAGGAAAGCCTTTTTCAATCATACACACCTTCATTGCAAGCTCTAGCTACCTGAGTATCTTTGCTTGATTCTTGAAATATCCTAATTTATGGTTTAGACATTACATTTACATTTTTTCAACATTGTTCACATCATTAGGGTCACAGTATTGTCAGAGCCTGACTTGGCAAGTATCATTAAATGACTGGCATTGACACAGTGTGAATTCAGAAATGTCTTATCATCTGAAAAGTAAATTATACAAATACCATTCCATCCATATGGCCTTTATACTTAATAATAAAGCTATGCTTCCCTGGAGACTAATTACTTTCTATTTATATAAACACTTTCTATATGTCTTAATATAGACAAAGTCCTTTTCTCTTGAAGCCTGTTCCACCTTCGTCGTGAGTGCTGTTAACTCATGATGCTGGCACAAAAACATACAAGGACTAATTCTCTCCTGTCATATGGGAGTTACTAATATATAGATATCACGATTAATTACAGCTTTGCTATTAATTTTGAAAATATCCTTAAATAGTCTTTCAGGTATGTGATCATCACACATGATTCAGAAAGGTTTTTGTGTCTCTATTTTTTCTTCTTATCCATTATATATGTATATATACATACGTATATCTGCATAAAAAGCTAAAATGTACCAAAGAGCATGACACATTTGGGGACCCAGGTGAAAACGTGTGCAATCACTGTCATCCTTCTTTGTTTCTGTGAAGGGCAATTGATTTCCCATTATTCCCAAAGTGATTTCTGGGTCCTGGTGCTCAAAAGAGCTGAGTCTGTCAGCTCACTCTTTTCACTGCCACAAAGAATGGTCCTCCAGAAGTATCCGTCAGACTTTGCTGGAGTTTTGCAAGGTTTCCAAACCTTCACCATCTCCTTGGTGGACATCATGTTCAAAGCAGCCTAACTGAAGCACATTTCCAAGAAGCAGAAGTTTAAATAAGATTGGTGAGCCAAAACTGGAAAGTGTTATGTAACATATTCCTTTTACCCAACTCGTTAGTCACAAAGGTGACCACTCCTGTAGAGACCTTGAGTGTCAAAGAGAAGAAAGAAGAAACTGCAGTACGAAGAATTTTCTTCGTACTGCAGTTTAGTGCTCCTCTGCTCCTGAAGGCAGCTGGGAAGCTGAAGTGCTGTAGATATCAATTCATAAAATTGAGGAGTCAATTGTATGAATTGTAGTGTCAATTCATACAATAAGGAGCACTCCATCAGCCAGGAGATTCCAGTGTCTGCTTAACAGTACAGGAACAGTTGAAGAAAGCAATGGCAGCTGCCTAAGATCACATGTCAGTCTTCGTAGCTAGGACCATGACACTGGGGTACAGCAAAAGAAAGGAAGCATATTCTTGTTATTAGTTGCATTTCTCTGTCATCTACAGATGTGGAACAATGACCTGAGTGTGCTTGGCATATACTGAACAGAGAAAAGTTTAAAACACAGCCAAAACATGTTCAGAATATGCTTATGCTTAAGACATTTCAAGATAGAGACAAAAGCAGTATTTTTGTGTTGAAATATTGGTAATGTAATGGTAATTTAGTTAACATGTAATCACTTTTAGTGGGAATTAGAAACTTGCTTGCTCCTAATTCATTGAAATAATTTCTGCTGCTACTGGTTTAAACAAATGTAAGAAAGAAAAGAACCAAACCGTAAACCAATATGTCTGGTCTGTTTTCATTTTTAGCCTGTTTTCAAGTACAGCTGCTGGCTCTATATAAAAAAATTCGACGACCATAATGAGATGATCCGTGCCATCACTGCATCAGATCTTTACTATGAAATAAATATTCTTTCTAGTATTTAGTAACAAATACTCAATTATCAGCTTGAAAAGATTTTTGTGGTATGTCCTGTCAATACCGATTAAGTTGATATTGACTTCTGAATAGGCGACTACCCAGATTTATTGACTTAAGAGTTAAATATGAACTGAGGAGAAGCCAAGGTCAATATTCTCCTAGAGCAGTAATAAATCCTGATGTTCACTGCAGTAAAAGAGACTGACATAATCTCACATGTACTAAAATGTGTTGGCTGGATCCCCAATCTTTCTGCTAGTATTTTGTGTCTGTGGGCAAATAATGGATCGGCATGACAGAGGGCAATTTTTGTCACAGAACAGAATAAACATGGAAAGGTCCAGCCAGCCAACCAGACCAGCTATCTGCTTTCTCTGGAAGCAAGTCAGCTGTCACTCTGAAATATGTTAGGAGATATTTCAATCTGTAATCAGTACAACATGGAGAAAATAAATCCTTTCCTTTGCAGAACAGATCACTTTTACAGGTTAGTATACTCAGACTAAGACTTTCATCCAAACTAAGATGAAGTCCAAAGGAAAATTAGTTTTCTCTTTCATATCGATGAGCTGGGTAATTCAACTCAGATTCTTTTGGGGATCATCTGAAATATTGGAAATTTCCTATTACAGACATTTTAAATCAGAATAGTGGAAAATGGGATTGGATAAGGAGATGAATATCTGATGCAAAGATTTCTCCCTTTTTTCCTGTGAAGAAAAACAAACAACAGTTTCAAAGGACTCATAACTAATCAAAGTTTAGAATTTCAGACATGATCCATTACTACAGAGAGTCAGAATTGTTCAAGTTATTCAAAGTTAAATACTAGGATTTACATTTCAACCATCTGAATATATTTACATATGTGCTCCCACTAGTGGTATATTATCTTCTGGGCTCAGTGGTGTTTATGCTGTGGTGAAACTACGTTTTAATCAAGAGATGCAATTTAGGACTTAAGTGACTCATATTGGCACTCAGGAGATCAGAAGGCAAGGAAGGAATGAAATTATCATTATTTCTAGTGTTATGGCAAAAATATTTATCTATCAAGCTGCTTAAGGCAAATGTTGAAAACAATCTCTAATTTTTCCAGTAAAGGACTTCACTATATATTTATTTTAACCCCTACCAAAGATCACAATTGAAGTCTGCATTCCATTTTGTCAAGTCAAAACACAACTAAAGCAACTCTTTGGTTATGAATATTATGAAAACAAAGTAAACAAAATGACTTGTAAGAAGTAAACAAAGTTGTTAACATATCAATATATGATTGACCAAGCATCGTAAATAGATATTTCCTCAGACAAACTGATTATACCATGCAGAGCAACAGGCTCAAAGCAGTAAAATGATCCTATGCATAACTTGTGCTGGAGCAGCAAATGACCTGTGGCATTTCCTAATCTAAACAAAACTGAGCAGAACCATAGCTTTGTGTTTTGTAAGGACATCATTTGTAAGGATAAATAATTCAAGGATGTAAGGATAAATAGTGCAAGCTGGAATAGCAGAATGAAAAATTATATTCCAAACATTAAAAGAAACAGAAACCTGCCAATAAGTCCTTGACTTCTGAAAATCTCCAGCAGCTCCTTGTCAACTCTGCCAGCTGCCCAAGACCCGAGGAACCTCTGTTCCATCAGAGCCCTGATTAGGGGTGATCAGTCTTAGGGAGAGGTCTCTAGGATCAGGATGTAGCTGGTAGGTATGTAAGTTTATGTAGGAGAGGGAGAAGAAGGACCTGACAACATTGTTCCTAAGCTATGGTAGTGTGCCACAGAATATGGTCCTCAACTGCAATTAGAGTAGATGTTCCCACAACACAGAATCATAGAATCATGGTTGGAAAAGACCTTCAAGATCATCAAGTCCAACCATAAGCCCTTCAACACCATGACTGTTAAACCATGTCCATAGAATCCAGATCATATCAGGGCCACCTGTGGGACAACATTCAAGGCTTTGACCCAGATAGAGCTTCTGAAGTTGAATGCAGCTCTGCAAAGCTCAGAACGCTGGCAATGTTTGGGATCTCTTGCTGGATCTTTTTGCCTATTAGAGATCTCCTGCTAAATTGTAGTGTTCAGCTGACTGTACAACATTAGAGACAATGAAAAGGAGATTGACTGGACTTCTGGGACCCTGCAGCTTCAGGAGCTCAAGCTTCCAACTGTAGTAGAGAGGCCATGATTCAACCTGCCTATGAAAAAGTAGAAACTCCTGTGATGACAAAAGCTTGAAACTGGTGGGTTTGGGCACTGGGAAACACTCTTGCTCCATTTGAAAACTTCCACCTTGGAAGTAGATTCACTCCTCTTGCAGCTAGTGAGGAACCAGGAACACAGGCACAGTAACTGTGCTGTCCAAGCCTCAGCCACATGGGAGCACAGACTCCCCACTGCACTAAGTCCATAGACTGACTGGAGAAAGGCCAGCAAAGGGCCACAAAGGTCTCTAAGGGAATGGGGCATTTGTCATATGAGAATTAAGCCTTCTCTGAGAAGCTGAGGGAAATATTATCAATGTGTATAAACTGACAGAAAGACATAAAGATGGAGCCATGTCCTTCTGAGGTGCTCAGTGGCAAGCTGAGAGGTGTTGGGCACAAACTGAAACACGGGAATTCTATCTGAACGTATTTTTTGTTTGGGTTTGATTGGTTATTTTTCTATCTGTGAGGAAATAGGTTTTGAAACAGTGAAATGGATTTGAACACATTTCTGGAGTCTCCATCTGTGGAGTCAGTCAAAGCCTGACTCAACACAGTCCCAGTCAACCTACTCTGCAGCACAGGTCTGGACTAGATGATTTCCTGATGTTCATTCCATTGCCAATCATTTTGTGATAAAACTTGACTGAATCTAGAATGAACATCAAAAATGTTGAGGTGATTTGCCATGTTTTATATATAATAAAAGTCAGAGGAAAATTAAAGTCTTAAATATTCAAATTTTGCCTTTATTGATATATGCATTCAATAAAATTGTATATATACCTCCCCTAGCAACTTTTGAGTCTTATATATGCACAATAATATACAATGCATTTTTTTTCTAGTGCTTCACATATAGCTGGTATATGATGGGATTTTGCACCTCTGTCTTGTGCTCACTAACTCATTATTTCTCCATACAAATTCTTTGGAATAAGGACTCTGAAATCCAGATTCAGAATAATATTTGATTACAGCAGAGTGTACAACTTGCAGATAAAAGTACTTGATTAGATATTGGTTAAAGAAATTTTCAAATAACTATTTGGTTTGCTGTAGCTTCTCCTGTGTGTCTCTGAGATGTCAAGAATCAATCTTTAAATTTACTGTTTACACTATCCACTAACCGTGGGTGTGAGGATGGTTGTTCATATTTGCTCATTCCAACTTCACATGTTTAAATGTCACCTAACAAGATCGTTATCTCCTGAATCTTCTTTCTTCTCTGTCGCTTGCTGTTTTAACCCATGTGAGTTGTCTTAAAAAAAAAAAAAGTTTCCAATTGACTTTTTTGTGAGAGACACAAAAGTAAATG
>JAVCKT010098031.1:0-11104 GCA_032273925.1 Rhynchotus rufescens
AGATCTTTAAAACCCGCTTGGACGCAGCCTTGTGCCACGTGCTCTAGGTGATCCTGCATGAGCAGCGGGGTTGGACTAGATCTGAGGTCCCTTCCAACCTTAAGCATTCTATGATTATATGATTCTGTGATATTATCAGACACTAAGAGTCAAACGAAGGACAGACTCTTGTTTTCGGGCACAGAGGAACACAAGGGAGGCCTTTGGTACAGCTTTGAGGTCCTTCCTTGCCAGATTTTGTGGTAGGCTTTCCCCAGCCACCTGCTAATGAAAAAGAAGCGAGCAAGGTAATTATGCCCACGTTGAACAAATGGTTGTAAACGGTGGGTTTTGCGTCTCCATGAAGGACGAGGCCAGCGCTTCCCTGGGCCGGCGTGAGGGGCCGCGCGGCGCCACAGCGTGGTGCCGCTGTGCCCCTGCCGACACCCCTGCCCGCACCAGACACCAAAAATCACAGCGCTAGCCCCCCATTAAAACCCTGTGCACGTCGACATGCAAATTGAGAGCAGCCCTTCGGCTCCTGGCGGCGTGCCAGCAACACAAAGGTCGCCGGCTTTTTTTCTCTTTGAGGTTTGTTTTCTCCTTTTCGCCAGGAAAATAAGGGGACAACATTTTTACACGGCTCCTGCAAGTGGCACATTGAGATGCTGCATTAATGACGGGCTAAGACAAACTAAAGCAGTACGAACTTGGTGGCTGCTAAACTGGACCAATACTAGGCAAATCGCAATTTTATTCCTGTCTCCCTACTGATTTGGTGTATATCTTTCAGCAGACCTCTTAAAAATCACACAGCCCACTCCAAAATTATCTAAGAGTTGTGTATTTACTGTAGCCTCAAGAAATCCGAGAGGCTCTCAAAACAAAAAAGGGATTATACACAAACATAATTTTTTCTCCTCTCTTTTTGCCCTGTTTGTTTACCTTGCATGTCTGACAGCACTTGCTGTACAGGTCGCGTGATGAATGGACCTGCCAGGGCTCTGCAAGAGACCGTTTACTGGACCTGTCAGTCCACATATTTACATAGGTGCCCATCACCATGGATATCTGCTTCTTCCACACGGTTCTCCTAAGAGCCAGCTCATCCTTCATGAATAGTCTCAATAGAGCAAATGCTGAAAGGAGTTGAATTACATCTGTTTTTTTCTCGAAGGCAAGATTAAAAGACAAGTTGGCGGTCCATAAAAAGCCAGGCAGGGAAAGGATGTAAGAAGGCTCTTAAATCTAGCTGAGAAAAGCAAATTGAGGTCTCAAAGCTGGGAGTTGATGTCAGAAAAAGGAGACTGCAAATATTCAACAGGGAAGGAAGGTATTCTGTGGCATAACCACAGAAGAGCCAGAATTTCCCATCATTTGATATCTTGCTACTGGGACACGATGCTTTACGACAACATAACTTATTCTTCACCCAAGTTATTGGCCTAGCTTCAAAAATTATTTAGTATAGGCTTTCAAAATCCTCTAACTCAACAGAGGTACTGGAGAAAGACTCTCAGTTATTTCTTTATCAAAATAGCTAGCGGCTTAAATACCTTCAAAATACATATACTCTTTAAGGTTACTGAAGGGCCAACATGATGCATGCACACTCTTCCAGAATTGAGCCCCAAGGTCACTGCAAACTCACTGTCAACACTTGTATGGTCACTTCTGCCTCTGAAGGACAAAGTGCTACAAAAACTCATTTCCAGTAACTGAAATCTCAAAATCAAGGGGCTCAGGGCAAAACAGCTCCAATGCACAAGTTGGTCTGGCCCCAGATTCTTCTCCTTCCCAGGGACAGGAACCAGGCAGAGTGAGGGATGAACAGTGACAATGGGGTGTCCAGGGCTCTGTTTCAACACCTAAATTAGAAGGAAGAGAGGAACAATCATCGCTTCTGAAATACTACTAATTATTCATAACCCTCGTCAAAGCCTCAGCAAGCCTAGCGGTAGCAGACACAGCACCGTGTTTGTCACCGAATGTAAGCCAAAGTACCTCAGCTGCATTTCCTTGCTGGCAAAAATAAACAAGTGCAGATTTACAAGAAAAAAAACAAGTGAATAATGTTATTTTTCAGAAACTGTCTGTCTAAAACACAGGAAAAAAACATCTTAAAAGAAACGAATCAGGCCTCACCTAGCTGACTGCTTTACATCCCCCCACCCACACGCCTACGCTCAAGCTCACATCAAACCCTACCCCCACACAGAAGCAGCACGGCTGTACAAAGATTAATTGCAACAGAGGGTCATGTAAAGATTTGAAAATGTAAATGCAAATGTCAGAATTAATCCATATTCCTGGCATTGAACACGTGTCTGATTTTTGAAGGATAGCTAACAAAGATCTCTCAGAGGGATAAAAAGTTTGAAAAAAATGCAAACCTACCCTTCAGTACACCAAGAAGCATAAAAGCAACCAAAATGACATGATTTGTAGGTTAGAATTTTGCATCTGATTAAGCAAGAAAATTTATGACTTGAAGAAATCTAGCATTATGCCTAGACCATGTATTTTTTATTTAGAGGCCGCACATAAAATAGACTATGATGTCTATAAAAGCAGAGTTTATGCCTCTTTCAGCAGATATTTATTTGATTGCTTCCATTAAAGGGTAAATTGTAAATATAACCTAGCACCATGGCCAGCCTGATGCGGCATCCACCGAAGCCAGTGGGAATTAGAACAAACCACGTATTATTTTCACCTCTTTTTAAGCCTTCCCAAGTCATGACTCATGGCTCCTGTTCCGAATGCGGAGGACAGTATCGCATCCACCACCAACTCAACCGGAGCACGAAGGAAGCCTATCGTCCATACCACCCACCACGCACAGCGGGCGGCTTGGAAAATCAGGCTCCTTATTGTGGTGATTAAATGGAGTTTCAGGGCATTCATTTAAGGCCCCCCGCTGTGCAAGCTGTGTCCTCCTATTTTTATTTTATTGCGCAATTTTTGTTAAGCTTTAATACATATTAAAACACAAACCCGGCCCCTATTGAAGTGTGTGGAAATATCCCCATTGACTTAAATGGAGATTAGATCATAGCAAGGAACGATTCCAAAAGCAATATTAACTTTGTGAGGTTATACATATGTAGAATTTTCTAATATTCTTTTGTCTCCTTCAATGCTTACTCTACAGTTCTGCTGTTTATATTATAAAACATATATAATAAACCATGCTCGGTAGTACAATGTAAGACAGGTAATGTTCCTGTCTGGGGCTTAACTTTTAATTTTCTCTATTTTGCTGATATTTTGGCTATACAAATTTACTGTTACATCAAAACATGTGGTTTTACAGAGGATATTACATTTAGGTTCCTGGTGCAGTCAAAGAGAATTAGAAATCCAATCCTCAGCAATGCTATCTCAACAGAGACTGGAGTTATTCTGCAAATATACTTTCAGCAATCATATTATTAAATGTAATTTCATGAATATCTAAAACAATCACGCCAGCGACCACGAGGTTCAACAAGTTAATAAATGTAATACATCTGCATGTAATAGATACGTAAGTAGACGTAAGTGGTAGTGTAAGGGTTTACAATGCTCACTCTGCATGACCTGCCACTGTGCATTTCAGCGGCGATTTTCGGCGTCTGGAAGTGTAGATACCCTCATGCTGCTGCTCTGCACGCAACCCTTACGGCTGCAAACCTCATCTGCTGCAGGGAAAACCACCACCACACAACAACGGAGACCAAGTAGGGCCAGGTGGTTTGAAAAATAGATGATCTGGTACATGGGAAAATCACATACGACCTCTGCAGTTGCTAATCCACGTTCAAGACAAAGGCAGATACAGTGCGGCCGAGATGTAGGCACGGTGCAAGGCGATGGAGCAACGCAAGCCAGGCCTGCAAGGTTCATGGAACAAGTGCTTGGCTTGCACTGTTGGGCTCTCCTAGGCCTGACCTTGATACTGGAGGGAGATGGAGTCCTGTCTGCCCACACAGAGACCTGGCAGGTTGTGAAATGCAAATACAGCTTTATTTAGAAGAGTAAGACGTGAAATTAGGTAATGCAAGGTAATCATGAAGTTGAGGTGTGGGACTTGGGCAGCAGAGCCCCCACGGTAGTCCACAGCACATGCTGAGCTCAGAACTGCTGCCACAGCATTAAAAATTTCTAATAATTTGCATCTTTGTGAGACTGGGGAAATATATGTAAATATACATCTCAGATTAGGTGCTTTACCTTTGAGATTACTGATATTCTGAGGTGAGATTCTTCTTTCACTCCCTGCAAGTGATTTACACCCGGAGCTGCCGGCTTTCTCTGCTTGCTCTTTGCTTGCTCTCCTCGGGTGGTGGGGGAAAAGCCTTACAACATCAAATCAAAACGGGCTATCACTTAACTGTGACATCTGCAAGGTCACTTACGCATCAATTTCAGAGCAATTTTCCAAACATATCATCAAGACACTGAACCAGGCGCTTAGTCAAATAAATTCTCCATCTTCCTCTATTTATGTATTAAATTTAATAAGATGTGCCAACATTTTAACCTGACTAGGCTTTATTATGGTTTCTGTACCTTCCATCACAGCCCTCTCTTATTTAAAGAAATATTAATTTCTTTACTTATTTAAAGAAATATTCATTTTCAACTGCCTTTAATGATTTTTTTGCTAGGGCAGAAAAAATCACAAGCATAATCTTATATGGACAAACAAAAATATGTGACGGATAATTCTATAAGAAACAAATTGGCTTCAAAACCATAAATGCTATAGAAAATCCTCTCATTTATGAGATATACTTCATTACTGCTGAACAGAGCAATAAAAGCTGCAGTTCAACTCAAACTGAGAGGTGTCTTCCTCTTCGGTCTCAGAGAGATTGGTTAGACATGTGCAGGCTAAAATTTTCAGTGACCATAGCAAGTATAACAGACAAAAAGTGCAATTCAGGGCATTTTACAATATTTAGATATCCCAGGCATTTATAAATGCTGCCAGTGAGATCCTGTCCATATGCATAAAGAAACTTCAGAAGAAATAGATCTACTTTCCTTCGACTGAGTACACTTTTTTTCCTTTTTTTTTTTTTTTTAAAGCACTCATGTCTCCTGGGGTTCTGCCTAAACAGAAATCACAAATTAGGGATTCTGTTCAATATTGCGATGCCTCTGCATACGTTTACCCCTCGGTATCTGTTTGTCTCTACAGCAAGCTACCAGTTCTGTTTCCTCTTCCGAACACCATATGTATTATAAAAGTCTCCTGTGCGCTCAGCTCGTCTGCGAAGCCTTCACAAAGAAATGAAACGTGCAGATGGTATCAGCAGAAATTCTTACATTGTTAGCACCAACAATGAAATTTGTTAAACCTCGATAATAATCCATTTGGATGGAGGCACAAAGGGCCTGGCTAATGCCCAGAGTAACCCACATTCACAGCACATCCTCTGCAGGAGATTAATAAAGAGATCAAAGTCTCACCCATGTGTCCTCTGACAGGAGGACTAGGAACCTAGTTTAAAAAGGGGTCGCTCCCAGTTATTTTAGAAATATCTTTGAAATCTTTATTTTAGAGATCAGAAGTGGTGAAAAGCGGAGGCAAGAAGAGGATCTGCAGAAATAAAGAAAAGGCACAGGATACTCTAAAGGATTCCGATAAAAAGCGCTGCCCTGATCAAGAGTGGCAAGGGACTGAAGTGCCAGTTCTTCTTACATTACAACAATCTTTGTATCTTTTATATTGCCTGCAGTAAGAGAGTGCTTTGGGACCCCTTCTGCAAAATGTGTGCCTATCATCTGCTTCAAGTATTTTATATCTCTGGTAGGGACCTGAACGGAACCTGGGGCAATCCTGCTGCTGAATGGGACTTCCAAGGGGCACTAAGCGCCAGGGCCAGCCTGCAGAATGGTAACGGCTGCTAAAGAAGGAAATGTTAATTTCATCTAGACTAAAGTAAAATTTAAAAGGGTGCAGACTCTACCGAGAATCTCAGTCCTGCAAGCATTGGCCTGGGACAGGTGACCCAAGGCCACCAAAAAAGCAACTACCCGGAATATTCCGCCCAGTGAGCGTCCTTCCTCTCTCTGCTGATTTCTTTATTACACTGGAAATAATTTTCTTTCTCTTTGTCTCCCTTTCTTTCGATTCTGTGTCAGCCTGGAATAAATCAGCAACTCTGAAAAAAGAGTAACAGCATTAATCCTGAAATACGCCTCACGCTTTTCTCTATAAAAAAAATAAAGCCAGAAAAATAGTCGAAAAGGAGAGAAAGGGTATTGGTGAAAGAGGTTTAAAAGTCACATCAGGCTTAAATATGAAAACTGTAGGACAGAAGCTGGGAGTGACAGGGCTGCTCCGAAGCAGAGTGCAAGCTCTGGAGCACAATCTTCTCCCTCTGCACATCACAGCCGTGATCCTGCTGCTTGGAAATGGAGCAGGAGGCTCTGGAGTGTGCGTGTGCTTTGCAAAGGATGCCAAAAAAAGCGGAGGAGACACAAAAAAAAGAGCTCCAAAACAGTACGGGGAGCAGAGAAAATGATTTACAGTAAGAGAGTTAAAGACTTCGATCTGCTAAGCTTATTAAAAAGAAGATGGAGAGGCAGCTTGATTACAAAATCCATGTGAAGTTCATGGAGAAATATTATTTTGAACTAAAGGGCTCTTTAATCTAACAAAATAAGGTGGAGCAAGATCTAATGATTGGAAACTGAAGCCAGCAAAAATAAAACTAGCAATCAGCTTCATACTCTTCTTTATTTTTTCCAAAGTGAGTGCTTAATTCCAAAAATGCATCCTTCCCATCTCTACACAGCTTTAGGTCAGAGCTAGAAGCTTTGGAAGGAGAAACATTTCATCCCAAAAGGCATGTTACACTGCAGACAGAAATATTCCTGGACTCAGTATTCAGGAGTAAGGAGATGAAATACAATAGATAGTGAGGTGAACCAAGGGGATCTGTTCCCTTCTGGCCTTGAGCAGCAGTAAGTACTGAGCGGTGATCAGCTGCACTCATCAAAGGAGCACGGAAGAAGCAATCAGTGGATTCTGCCGGGTTGCCAAATCCCTCCTAATTTATTAGCTAATTTGCTTGGTCAGCTTTATGTTATTACAAGACAGTCTTTGTATTGCTGTACCCATGAAGGGGATAAAATATATTTTATATATTTTCTGTATTATAACAGAAAGATAGCACCTTCCTTACACAAGATCCTTGTTTTTCCTCTCATTTTTTAAGGTATTAAGCCTGAGGTTTCCTGGTGAAAATTTAAATGTTAGTCTTTTCACTGGAATATGAGAGGCATGTAAGATACCATGGAGATGTACACATGTCCTTACATACAGGACATCTGCTGGCTGTGATGTATAGGGGAACCTGGAGCAACCTTTCTCACTTGTGTCCATGCTGACCCTTATTTAGCCAACAGTCACGATCAGTGACCAAACGGGTCACTCCTCCTCATCTGAGGAGAAACTCTCAGGCAAACCTTGTGGCTTTGTAACCACAACAGATTATTCTTATGTTTTGCATTTTCATTTTTTCTAGGTATAAAGCCTCTTCAGACAATATACTTAATAAACATACTCCACATTGTAACAAAAAGTATATCCTTTGCAAAGGACTCATTACATGCAGAGTCCTATGAGACACAAACCGAAAGCACTGCAATCTGGTGTTTTACCTAGACACATTTGCAGGAACTGTCCCATGTCTATAAAGTTTTTTCCTTATTATCACACTGGATTTGTGCATCGGGGAAGATTTATGCAGCAGCCAGTATGTCACAAAAAATACATGACTTGTTTTGAGTGAGGACTACTGTACACCGTGCTTTAAACTGCCCAACCTGCAAAGTTTTTGATTTTTTATTGAAATGTACTTTTAGCTATATTCTTTTCTCTCTTGTCTAGAGAGAGGCTGAGGAAGACACCTCACCTTTCCACCCGCATATCCAGAGGGTGTAAAACCTCCTCAAGCTTCTGCTTCTACCTCTCCCCACAGCTTCCTTCTGAATCGCCTTTTCTCATTTTTCTAACATATAACCCAAGAGCACCATATATATTCCAACCAATACAGCTGGACCTCAGCACCTAGGGTCTGCCTCACATTTAAGCTGGCCCTCTCCTAGCATGGCAGAATAACTACGAAATCATTGAGCCACCCCAATGCTTTTAAGCACCTTTCTACAGCTACAACTTTCTACCGCTTTCTACTGATTTCTACAGCTTTCTAAAGCTACAGGCTTGGCATGAGAGACACCTCATCTACTGCCACATGTGTGATTGACAGTAACATGTTTAGTAACTGGAGATCACTTCATGATGAAATTTTCCCAAGACATTTCAGCAGCCTCGTGGTATCTCTTCAGGGAAAGCTGCATGTGACAATTAATATAGAACGAAGTCAGAATTTCAGTTTTCGGCTTTCTGTAAAGCACGGAAGAAGTGGAGCTGTGATTATGGTGGGAAACCTAGCACAGAACCACAGCCTACACAAGCAGACTGCAATGGGATTTTGGCCTCAGGCTCCATGTTCTGTTTGGTAACAAATGGAAGGATCAAAGAAAGTACGAGAGTCTGGTGGAAACAGCCATTCTTTGAATCTTCTGGTAGTTTTTGCCTGAAAGTTGTCTTCAAAATATATTTTACAGGTGAGATCTTCAGACAAGCGAATGGAAGGAAGCAGAAGGCTGAGACACACAAGACTGCGGTAGGAAGATAAGAGGCTTGAGGCCAACCATGGTGCTGTGACTCCTGCGGGCGCCGCCGGGAACTCAGCCGATCAAACAAACACGCTGCGGCGCCGGACTCTCCTGAACGCCGTCCTTCGTGTAAGACATGAAGCTCAGGCCCCTGCCTCACCCGAGTCCTCGCCAGGAAATGCTGTGGGGCTTTCCCGATGGCTTTGCCTGCCTGCTTGTCTAGGAAATGAGGACCCAAATGGGCAGCCTGGCAGCCCAGGGAGCGGGAGCAGGTCTGTGGCCAGCCCAGGGTGCAGGAGCAGGTCTATGTCCCCCTGCCACTGCCATCCCTTCAGGCTATGACTCCCATGTGCTCCCCACGCGCCAGCACTACAGCCCCAGTGGATACATCCACACAAACTGCAGCTGCTCAGTTTGAGAGTGTTTTATGAGGAGGCAGACGGAGCTTCCAAAAGAGGCGGGGAAAGGGAACATCTCGGTAAAGAAAATAATCAAGAAAGGCTGCAGTAGCGATACAGGCTGGGGGATTCCACAGGGAAGCCACCAGCATGAGCCTTAATGAAATAAAAGTCATGGAAATATGGCTTTGCTGTGTACATGACCTTTGGGTGCTCATTGTGCACTATAGTGACTTCTACCTCTTTGTGACTCCTAATTCATCTCTGTGAAATGTTGTGTGCATCTATGGAGATACATAATACGTGTAAAGCACAAGCACAAGCCCTTGCGCGCGCGCGCACACATACACACACACACACACACACATTCTAAATGAAAGGGCACCAAAGGAAGAGTGATTTATTTTCATTTCAGTAAATGGATAGACCATAAACACATACTGTGTGTTCTCTGTACAAGCTGCCTTACAAATCCATCATCTTGCACAGTTTAAAGCTTTCGTAAGCACTTAGCATTTGAATTTGCATTTGTGAATTTTTCAGCTTTTAAAAATGTCCTTATATTTTACGCTTTAAGTTCTTAAACACTCAGTAATAAAGTGTGTGTTCTGCTCATGACTAATCTAAAAACTTAAAGAGCGAAAGTCTATGTGAAAATTTATACAATATTTTGAATGGAAGTTGTGTTTTTGTGTGTGAAATGCATCGGTATCAGTAAATACTAAAGCATATATATATATATATATATATATATATATTTGATTTATAATGCATCTTTGCCAACTCTGGAAGCAATAAAATCCACCAAACAAAACCCAGGAAATTATCCTGTGTCCAAGCGTGGTGGAAAGCAGGGCTCCCTCTAATTGAGTTTCCTTCTCTCTTATCTTCTATAGATCCCTTAGAATGTTTTCCAATTTTCATTTCCATTTCTTCCATTAAATGGTGCTGACCTATGACCCCTATTTACTGCCAACCATTTATCTTCCATCCTTAATTGAGATGTAACGTGGCCACTTGTCCAGGGCTGAACACTGAAACCTGACAGCGCCTCTGGAGAACACCAACCCCACCAGGAGAGCTCCCCGGGCAAGATACAACCCCAAACCACACTCTGGAATAGGCAAGGCTATTCCATGGGAATGGAGTTCACCATAATCCTCTGAACACTGAATGTTTTGGTGTATACGGGTACTGACACAGATACACGCGTGCCTGCTGGCTCCCCGCAGAATACAATATTAAAAATATTGATATTTTAGTAAATAATAATTATAATATATAATAATTATATATAATATATAATAATTATAATAATAAATACAATAAATTATAATAAAATGAAAAGTATTAAAAGTAGAGAGCTTTATGTTGCAGCCATCCATAAATGGAGCACTGTGCTCACTCCCTGCTGCCGTCCCCTCCGGCAGGGAGGAGCCGGGCAGGGGCTCATCCTGAGGGCAGAATAGGACATGTCCCAACACACAGCCAGGTCATCAGCATTGTCACAAGGTTCCTGGGCCTGCAGTGCTGGAAAAGCTCGTGGAAAGACACAGCCGCACTGCTATGGCTGGTCAGTGATGGTCCCACAGCGCCCTGGCACGTGCAGAGCAAGGCCATGGTGACGGAAGGGTCCGCGGTGAGGCCTACATGCGATGCCAGGGCCGCGAGGGAGAAGAGGTCATGGATATTCATCGAGGAGAGCAGGACACGGGGCGGCCGGGGCGCCACAGCGGCCCCGCAGAGCCCACGGGCTCTCCCGCCATGAGCGCCCTGAGCGAGCACTCGGTGAGCGCGGGGCGCCGCCTCCTTAACCACCAGCTCCATGAGGCCGCATCCAGCTCCATGAGGCCACATCCAGCTCCACGAGACACATGGAACATCTGCTAATTCATCCAACAGCCAGACACAACAAGCCAAAAACAAACAAACAAAAAAGGCAAAACAAACACACGCACGCAGATTACTAACTTTGACACTGACAGCCCAACTGAATGTGAGAATGGTGCAAAAGTCCCACATTATTAACCAGCTTCAGCTGAACCGAC
>JAVCKT010098032.1:0-11103 GCA_032273925.1 Rhynchotus rufescens
AAAAATTCAAAGGGGAAAAAAAGGTAGTGATTTTTTCATGGCCATTCCATTACAATCTAAATATGACCAAGACTTTGGGATAAGAAAAACACTTAAGACTAAGAGAGGTAAAAGGTTAAGGAAGAAGTTTTTTTTATAATGTTCCACAATAAAGGAAAACAAAGTAAAACAGAAAAACATAGGCATCCATTTCATTATATGCACATAAAACACTTAGCCAAAGAGAAGATTGTGAAGTCATTTTAAAAAGCCACTTTAAAAATGCACAAAATCCAATTTTTCGCTTACCAAACCAATCATTTTACTTTGGATAATTCAATTCCTGCTTTCAGCAGATTTTGTACTATGGAACATTTTGATTATTTCCATGCTTAGTTCTTCCTAGCATTTGCATTTTATAGCACCTTACAGGAATGGCATTTTGGAAAGACTCAACCTTGTCTTCCTCCATCACAGCTATACCTCTCCATGCAGCTGCATTCTCCTTAAGGAACAAGTTTAGCCATAGCAAGCACCTGCTTCCTAAGCAGAAGGACTGCAACTACCAGAACACAAATAGGTAGGAGAACCCAAAAGCTCAAGGTCTTTGTTACAAAGAACTATTGTGGAAAAGTTCATTCACCATTATATCAAGATATGAGTTTGCTCAGGCTGTGGCCGAGTAAGCTTGTGCAAAATCATCCTATGAACACTAACAGTTGCAGCAACCAAGTGTGTGACATCTGCTTTCCTACAGCACTTGTTCATCTGTCTTTTAAAGAATCCAGGGAAAGTCAGGAAGTCCTTAACTTTGTACATCCTGGTAACATTTAATCTTAGCCTTAACAAGGCCCAGAAGTACAGTGCATTTTGCGGAGAGATAAGGCTACTAAAGTTCAGAATCTGAGAAGCAGAGATATCTATGAACTTAAATATTGTGGGAGATTGAACATTGTGTGTAATCTGCTTACACCTTCACTGATTTTTACATATGTGAGTACAGTTGTACTGAAGTCAAAAGGAACACATTTTTAAAAAATGCCTACAACCACATATAGATTTAGGCTATTAATTTTGATTTCGTTATAGGTTCTAATATCCAGCTTTTATATGTATTAATTACTCACTAAGAGGAGACATTATCAGCAAGCCATTAAATGAGAAATGAGAAATAGAAACACATCAACTGCACTGAAAGTCAAAAGTGCGGATCAAAAATAGCATAACTGTCTTTTCCTTATGGTGAGGTCAGGCTGCATCATGCCAGATATGAAACATGAGATATGGTCTTTGCAAGGAAGAATTTACAGTCTTATCAAGTAAGATAAAGAGTGGTATAAAGAGGAGAATTTATTTGTCCTCTCATATATGTCCCCTCTGAACAGACTCCTCACTCCCACGTTAGTTATTTTAAGACACCATCATATATTTTGTGGACTATACTACCTTTGACTGCTGATTAGATTGCTGAAAACAATCTATGAAAGCGGCTAGATAAGAAGCCTAGAGCAACAAAAATATTACTCACCAATTTTGCATTTTCAGTCAAATGATAACTAACAGCAGATCATTCACTTGAGTTCTGGAATAAGAATTGCTTACTGTCCCCCGGCCCCTCGTCTATTTGTATAGAGCGCGCTAGATTAGTTTCTGTGTGTTTCTAATTAAATATGTTCTATATACAGTAGCATAAACAGTCTGTTTGGGGGTTTCAGCAAAAATGATTTATATCAAGACATTCCTAAAGCAAGGTGCATTAAACACCATGGCAAGCATTTAATGCTCCATTTTCATCAAAAGGCAGTTATTGAATCCATGAAGTAATTTTTCTGCTCTTAAGAAAACCAAAACAAAAAAAACCCCATCCTCCCAAAAGCAGTTAACAAAACACTTTCCACCTGAAAAGCACATCGGATATACAGAGTGCCAGGACTAGGTATTTAGTGAGAAATATTTGAAGAAAATGTTATGTTTGCCCATCCTTCCAAGTCTGAATGGAGACTAACACAGGTTTTATTGCCCATGTAGCTGGTCAAAGAAGTGGCTAATCACTTTATTCTGCTGTCATCAATGGCACAGAAGGGAGAGGCTTAGGGCACTTTCTAACCCATCTGAAATTACTAACTACTCTGGAGATTACTCCAGATGATGGAAAGATAATCTCTCCCCACACATCTGCAAATCCATCTGCCCAGCCTCTCAAGATCAGACATATTACTGACAAATGACATAATAACTCTTTTTGCCTTACTCTTTATCATACTTCCACGCCTGATGAACTGCCTGTGAGTGGACAGAAAATTATTTCTATATATGCAGCTAAGCAGAGCTGACTTATTTCCTAGGCACTCATAATTTTTCTTCGGAGCCACATGAATGCCCATAAATCTAACAGCACAAAGCCAGCTATTTTTGAGTATGTTATTGGTGCACACATTACCTGTGACAACAGACTATTTTAAAAAAATCAAAAAACCAAACATCACAAGTTTCTAGAGTTTTTAGCCACAAATCATGATGCTATCACAACTTAAATAAAGCACAAGTCTAATTTCCCTTCAGACAAGTCAAAGCATTAGAGACAGTCCTGTTTACTAGTCTGGACCAAATTCATTTGCTGGATTCCCTTTAGAGAGGAGAAAAGAAATATTTCCTAACAAAAAGCAGACAACAAAATTTTCCTAAGCAGACAAAAAAAATTTCCTAACAAAAGCAGACAATAACAAAAATATTTCCTAACAAAAGCAAAATACAAATCACTGTTTGATAACACTAAACTATTTTAAGTATTAGTATTGAATATCTTCTGACTCCTTTGATTCTATGATGAAAGAGAAGAGACAATGCTAGAAGATTCGAAAGTCATTATTAGTAGCAGAATATCAAAGGCAGAAGTATTAATTTGAAGACAGAATGACTATCAAGATGTTGAATAGCAAAAATCCCTAAAATTACAAAGATAACCCTCACCAAAAATAGTTTTTCAATGCCTTCTCAATAAAGGGCTGGAACTGAATCTAGATTATTTAAAAGTTAACATAAGTCCCTTTACCACTGGATCATCTTTTACTTGCCCACTCCAACCAGAAATGGTAGAGAGCAGTATGAAGTTACAATAGGAACAATCATGTGAAGAAAACCCACTGTTACCATAAATACACTTTTCCATTTCTATTATTTTTGTTTTATTAAACATTGACATATTTATCCTAGTTGTAGGAGCAGGGTAGGCTGATGAACAATTATGAAAAATATTCTTGAAAAGATCCTGGATGTGACATAGAAATTCATTTTGAATCTGGGCCTTTCTACTCATCGTTTCCTCTTCTAAAATAACATACCATGACAACACATCAGTTCCAAAAGTGTTCCTTAATTAAAAAGTGCCCACAAAAGAACTGCTAGATCTATTTCTATGTCTGAAATCATCATGGGGAGCTCATTGGGCCAACAGTAGATTGGCCCAATTGCTAGATTGCAGTAATCAACTTCTCTATGCTCTTAGAGTGCATATTAGCCTGTGAAGTCAGATATTTAGGTAAGAATTTCGATACTAAAATTTAAGTTATAAATCTAAATGAAAAGCAATTCTGTGCCAAAGAATTTTAACATTTCTATGTTTCGTTACAGTTTTGGAGGTTGCATTCTTACAAGTGCTACATACATATAGCGTGCTCTTTCTCTTCCCTGACAGCTTGCAAATAATTTGTAAGGACGTGATGTGTGGGGTGTATTACAAGACCAAACCAAAGCCTAAGAAATGACAAAACTTCCTAAAAGTTGCTAAGCCACACAAGAAATGCCTGTTCTGTAAGGAATGTTTTCTGCAAGAAGAGAAATCACTGCTGCACCTTTTCTGGCCTTTTCAGCACCCCTTTTTACCACACACTCATTACGGAGCTATTGGAACTGCGCTCATGTAGAGTTGGAAGTCATTACTGCAGAGAAGCAGCCTCCAGAAAGGGCTGCAAAAACAGCCTGTACCCTGGGCTGTTTATATATGTATGAGTTATAGCACACACGCAAGTTGACAGAACACAACCAACTTCAATGACCAACTTCTCTTCTTGACGGGTCTGCTATGAGTGGCAAGAAAATTATCCACAGAACTATATTTTTAGTGACAATTGAAGGGAAAAAAAAACCCTCTTCAATAAATGTAAAAACAAATTCCACTAGAGTTTCATTTCAAAAACCTCCGCTTAAAAAGTGTTCTTCCACATGCTAAGATTTTTACAAGTTGAATTTTCACAGCTTCTCCCCACTTTATCCCTTGAAATGACAAGCTTCATTCTTGGTTTTCATGAATGCTGAGCACTTGGAATTTAGAAGAGGAGGTGGGAAAATAAACAACCAAAACCCAGCTCAAATCAAAGTTCAGTTGTAAACAAATCAGTGTTCTAATAAAATTAAATCTCTGTTTTAAAAAACTCTGAATAACTTGATATAAGCAACAGTTACACAAAATTACAATATATATATACATACACATTGGAACATACATTAATGTTATAAGTAGGCTAATAGGTAGCTGCATTATTGTCAATTAAATTCAATGAGTTTGGTACTTAATATTTAATTTAAATAATGTGGTTATACTGTGGCACTTAATACTGCCCAAGTTTTAAGGGAAAATACTTTTTCCCCCCTTATCACAGACTTAAAAACCTCAGAAAAGCATGTTAGCTGTAATCCTAATTAAAACAATTCAGCATGAACTACAGCTGACATTTAACAAAATTTCAGAGCCCTAGGGACTTAATCTCAACCAGGAGTTTGAAATAAGAATGAATTTGCAATTGCAACAACATTTATATTCATCTCAAGGTCAAAAATAAGATTCTGAGGGTGTACAACTGGAAAAATACCAGAAGGTCAAATAAAATACTAAAAGACAGAAGCACAACACAACCCTATTTCAAACAGCGAGTGATATTTTAGTTCTACGGCCCTCAATCATGATCGCACCAAAAATATACTAACATCAAATAGTGCAATGAAAAATAAAACCAATACACAAGCACATGCAACATCTTGAAAACAAATGCTTTTATCCACCTGTCTACAAAAGTGGACATACTCATGGGTTCAAATGTTTACAAGTTTGCATGAACTTCACTTTGCTAAGTGTCTTAAGTAACCATTTGGGATGCTGAAATAACAACAGCCGCCCTGAGAAGTCCAGCTCAGAGCCAGTCTAGCTGCTAGCTTTCCTCTCCCCAGCAGCTTTGAGAACTCCCTCCTCTGCTTCAGCAGAGGCTTTACTGCCTGCTCTCAGGCTACTTCCCTACCTTTAGGGAAGAACCACATCCTTTTGACTATGAAGAAACTTCTCTTATCTTTATCCCTTTCTTTCATGCTCATTTACTCTTACTACTGAAGGAGATAGCTAACTAGCCTTGACATGTCAGAACATAGGATCTAGAGCATCAAGACCTCTGCAACTGCAAGAAGGGAAAGGCTGTATGTGTATTTACACTGAAGCTGCACAGTCACATCCAAGCCTTATTTTAACACGTGCATCTGTTTAAGTCTACTCCAATAATAGACTACTACAATTTACAAAGTGCCAGCACTGGTGGATTGACAGGAAAACCTCTGCACTGTTTAGGAAAGACCTCTGGTACATGCACACAGACAGGCATGTATTTGGGTCTTCTCCTGCAAGACATTCCTGGGTGCAAGAAAGTCTAGCTTTAAAATAGAATAGAGTCTCCCAGTTTCCAGAATTTTTCATCACTTATGTCTTCTTGAACAACCTGCAGGAAAGCTAACTCACGTCCCAGTAGCATCATTCACTTCTTCCTCACTAGGATATAGGCAGTAACTTAGGGGTGGTTGTCTAAGAGTAGGAAGAACAAGATTTTAAGAAGAGGCAGTGGCTAAAGCTAATAAGGTACGGAAAGGCTTTGATCAATTTTTAAACATTTTTTTCAAGTTTTTCTCAGTGCTTTTTCATATTGGAAAGAAAACAGAACAAAATCCACTTAACATATAGGAAGAGCATCCCTCCCAGCCAAAGTGGGCTTAGTAAGCTCATTCCCCCTCACGATGTGATGTTACCCAAAAGCTTTCAAACCTCATTCCTAAACATGTCTGAAGAGAAGCAATATCCTTCAAGAACAGAGAGAAAAGAGCCTAAGGGGAAAAAATTAAAATAATGTATGCCTTGTAATATAGATAGAAGACTATCTGTGGCATGAACCACCCATTTTTAATCTTTCTGAGGCTGGTATAAATAACACTAACTAGAAGGAAAAAAAGCAAGTTGTAACATACAGAAATCATCCATCTCATTTGAAATCCTTTTCTGAAAATCATTAGTATTGATCTTGTAAGAAATCCAGCAGAAAATATACGTTATGCTTTTGTAATTGAGATCAATATGGTTATCACAAATCACTTCAATAATTGGAAGTGAGAGATTTTTCTTGGAATATTACTTATCCTCTTAAACATAACTTTTCCACAAAACACATTAATCATATTACTGCATTCAAAGACCATCAAAAGACAGATAAAAACACTTTTTTCTAGCAAAACTTTTTTTTCCTCTCTTTCTACTCTGTCATCCACTAAGGTTATATTGTCATCCTGCTGCTCCAGTTAGCGACCGTTTAGCACGCAGATCAGTATTCTGACGCACAGGCACATAAAAAGCAAATGATTAAGCTGCTACTGGAGCTGTTCCTAAAGGGACACAGAGATAAATAACTTCCATCTGCAACATTCTAGGCAAAAATTAAAGCTATCCCAGTGACCAGTTATTGTTTAGTGTTTTCTTCCCTCAAATAACTGGCATGGCTTAAAGCTTTAGAGTTAGGCATAGCTTAGCTTTGCTGAGCATAACAGCATGGTTTCTATACACCACGCAAAGCATCACACCGAGCTGGAATGCGTGTGGAGCACTGGGACACACATCCCTTTACTCAGGGCTAGAAACAGAGCAGTCAGCTGTGTCCCTGCCCCTGCCACTCACCAGCTAGTCCTCAACTGCCCCGGAGCTGCTTGTGAGCTCCAGCGTGGACTCCACTGCACATGGAATAAACTCAGGGTTTGGACTTCCAGTGGTCATCAGGAGAGGCATGTGTCAAGTGACAGATACCGTAAGTCTCAGATAAATGTTTAATGAAATATTTTTATATTAATCTTAATATTTAAGAAAAGATAGATAGATTTAAGAAAAGTTCTATTTGAATCGCTTAGTAGCTGTTTAAGAGCTCAATGCCACAAACTCCTGAGATCTAATAAATCTGATGGTAGCCCACGAAGAAATCAAGCTAAAAGCTCCCAGATAAAATGCAACACCTCAAGCTTTTAAGAAACATAACCACAGCAGAGCATGTGCCTTCTCACAGCTGCTCCTTCTTAGCTGCGCACATACAGAAATCTAGTGTCAGCAACAGGAAGTTTCCATGTTCCCAACCAGGAAAGAGGTTACACAAATGCCATCAAAATCTTGCATGAAATACTACTACATTTCTAGTTTAACACTCCAATGTATCACTTGAAAAATTAATGGAGAAATTAATTTGGTTTCATTTGAGGCTATCAAACTGATGATTTGCAAGAGTTGCCATGCGCAGGAGTTTATTCATGCATAGCAAAAAAATATTATGAGAGAAAATGGATTCAAGTTGACAGATTTTTTTTTTTTAAATCTGCTTTTGCAATTTGGGCATCCAACCAAGCTGTTCTGCAAATTTTATATGTATTTTATGTTTTAATAAAATTAAGCTCATACTCAACTAGTCACTTTGCTAACTCTAAGAGTCCAAAAATAGTCACTGGTCTATAGTTAATAACCACTTTTTTCTCCCCATTTGTACAACATACCTCAGAATGAGTGAAAAATACATTAGTCCAGCAAAGTGCTTGTGCAAACTGCAGAGAAATCTGAAGGCACTGTGGCCTGCCTGACCTTTTGCTGGTCATAGTGGAGGGATCAGAACTATGGAACCACATTAGCAAATTAAAGTCTAGCACAGATCACACTACACAGTACCAAAATGATATCTCAAAGACACAAGCCTTACATACTAATCAAAACTGAACAGTGAAAAATAGAGCGCTAGAAAGTTTCTACATCTCCTTGCCTAATTGAGTGATATGCTGTGCCTGGACACTGCACATTTGATTCACCTTTCAGATTTCAGCAGTTCTCAAGTACATAATAAACCCACACACCTAAAGAACATCAACACAAAAGTACCAAATTGCCTAAATTGAACCCAAGCCTCATTTTGAGCATCAATTTGTCAAGCATGGGCATATCAAGTCACAGGCTCAGGTCAGAAGGTGCAACTCGAAGAGTATTTTTCAAAATGCGCCTTAAATATTTTAAGTCACAAGAAAATAGAAACTTGGGCTATGAGACAAGTGAACCAAAAATTCCTTTTAAAAAAAGATATTTAATTGCCTAATGAAAAGAGCTGCATAGTTTATTTTGGTTTAAAAAAGAAAAGAAAAAACAGCTGAAAAATTTAAAAATGACCTGAGAGAACTTAACATATTTGAAAGGATAATGAATTGGATAGGCAAGTGGTTCTGAACAGGATTAACTGAACAGGATTCATTTTGGAGTGAATTTTTGTTGAAGTAGTAAGACGGTTTTGTGTCACTTGAGTAAAGCAGGAAGTTCTTAATTAGAGCGCTGCCTTTATGTCAGTATAAGGATTTCAAATAAATTTATTGTGTGGCTACATATTTCTTTTCATGACTTTCCCTGTGGTACTTGCCATATTATTACTCTTTTTAATTACAGGTTTCTGAGCTGGAGTATTTGCTTTGAACAGATAGACAGTTGACTGACAACTCAAGATAAACACGTCATAGAGTAGTTTATTATCATTGTTAGTACTTACCAGAAGCTTTCTTTAGATCTTACCTACCTGTTAGTACAAATAAAAGCAGAGGAAAGCTATGCTTACCTTTCTCATTTTCTCTTGCAGTTGGAAGGAAATGCTGCTCACTTTGGAGCATCTAGATGCCACATACAAAATAAGATCAATTCCCATAACTCTGAGCTAATTATGATTTAATTCTCCGTTTCAGTCAAGCATCTCACATGAACCATTGAAGCCAAACCTAAGAAAAGAGACTGTGTGCCATTCAGCTCCTCATTTTGAAGGCCAAAACTCTGAGTCAGACCTGAACGTTGCTGGCACATCTTAGGTGTCTCTGAGCAACCACATGGCAAAAATAACTCATTAAGCCATGCCAAGAAAGAGCAGAGGTGCCTCCTGGGCTCGTGCAGCATCTGAGGGTCTGCTGGACAGCAGGACCATGAGACCATGATTGCACCTACATAGGGCACGTCACGGAAAGGAGGAGTGAAAAATGGAGAAAAGCGGAAGGAAAGTACAGCCTGTTCCTTTCAAATAAGCATACTGGGAAAACAGGGAAAGGAAAGCATTTGGGAGCACTGCTGGTCCCCACCACATGAAAGCAGAGAAGGCTGGTGGCTTCTTCATAGCATCTCTGAACCTCTTCCCAAAGAAGAGAAGGTGACCTGGACACACTGGCAAGACTTAGCCTTAAAGGCACATTATATTGCTCAATACATCCTTCATCCTCCAAGAACCACCAAAAATCTCCCTTAGGAAAAACCTGGTTTTGTCACCTTTCATGGCTGAAGATGGGTAAAGACACAACACATGCCTTGCTTTTCAGCAACAGAATAAGTAATAGCACTTTGCATTCTTGGGTCTTAGATGTCTAAATACTTCCAGGTTCTTTTGCCAGAAAAGTCCAGTTTCAGCTCATTGAACACGCATGCCAACAACCAAGCAATCAATTTTTCTTCTCCCAAACATGTATAAATGAACTGGGACTCCACAGATTTCTGGAATACCTGTAAAACCTGCTGGAGGATGAATGACACAAGCCTGGACATCTTACCCATCTCCTCTCAACCACCAAAGAAACCTATAGTCACTAATTCAGTCCTGTTAATAGTAATTCTCATTCTACTTTGCAAATACAGATTCCTGCTCTGATTTATTAGAGGGCTAAAAGACAAATTTATTCCTAACGAGTGCATTGTACAGGCCTAGTGATGCAGAAACTCATTTCCCTTCTTCTTTCAGAGCCTGTTAGGCTACACAGAACCAGATAATGTTCAGATTTGGTGAACACACAAAAAATAAATCCCAGACGTTATTATGTCCTCCTAGCTGTAGCAGTCCTAAAGACAAATAACATATGAAGAAAGTACAACAAGCTAATTCTAAGCCTCTCAGAATTACTGCTCTCATTCTCCCTCTCTCTCAGCTCTCTCTAAAGCTCTTTTCTTTCTTTATAAGCTCAGCAGTGGGAAGGAAGACTTGCAGGGATAAAAAGGCACCGCCGTCGAAACTATTATTAAAACACCACAAGAAACACTGAGCCGATTGTGCCATCTGAGTGGAATCTGTCTCTGTTTACATACAGGCTAAACTGTTACAAAAAGCATAACAAATCAGCAAAGACAAGACAGAGATGGCTTCTTTCTTGATATGCAAGGGGTTTCCTTTGTCTAAGATGGGGAAAAATAGAGCAGAATTTTTTTTTAATCAATAAATCTAATAGCTTTCAGACTTGGACAAATAAAATCAATTAAATCTAAATTTAAAAATTTGTGGCATTATTTCATGTTTCATTTTACAATCTTCCATAGCCGATTGCATTTGGGCCGAAGATGGGAAGGAATGGCAAATACAAGAGAGGTCCAGCACCACCTCAACGTGAACACCACTCCTCAGTAAGGAAATGACAACTCCACAGTGTGGTGGACCTCCGAGTTAGCCAGAGCAAGTGGAGACCCTCCCTGTTCATTTATTAGCCATTGGGAAAATAATTCCCTTGCTTCCTCCGACTCCCTCTGTTCCTTTTCTCCTTTTCATTCAGGCCTCCTACTCCAAGGGAAGACATTGAAAGGAAACTTGAATACCACAAATGGTGAAAAAACACTATGCTTTCAGAGAGGGCTGATCATAGAAATAAAGCAAAGTCATCACTACTTAAGCGTGAGGAAGGTTTAAAAAATAAATTGAAAGTTTCTACACGGATTTTTTTTTTTTTTTTTTTTTGGGGGGGGGGATGCCAATAGTTTATAACAATATTAACAGCAAAGAGAATGTTATT
>JAVCKT010098033.1:0-11103 GCA_032273925.1 Rhynchotus rufescens
GGGGGAGGGAAAAAGAAGTATATTACCTCTGGAGAAAGCTCTGCTTGAGGTGGCTGAAAAGGCCAGATTCTATTTTAGAGTACACTGGTTTAGTCTCAGAGGCTTTATAACCACTGAAAGCAGGTGCTGGGATGAGGAACTAAGAAAAGGTACATAATAAGGTCAAGTTCTTAAGTACTCATAAGTTATCAAATATTCTGACAAAAAAGGCACAAAAAAAGGCATTGCAAAATTAAAATTAGTAATTAGACAACCTAAATGGAAAGGAAGACAATTATCCCTCTCAAAACTGGGTGAGAATACAAGTTAATAGTTTAATTCTAGGTCACTCTTCTAAGGTTTTGCAAGCTGAGATACTTTCCCATGAGGACTTACGAGCAGTAATATATATATTTAACTGGAAGATTGGACTGACTTGACCTATCCTTATACATAATGAAAATGCTGGAAGTATTCATTCATTTACACTGCTATTTTGTACTTTTAAATTAAGAAAATACTTCTGGACTATGTTAACAGCACATAGAGCCACGCTTCCAAATTAATCTATAATAATAATGCTTTGGCTTCCACCCACCAAATAAACTAAACTGTAAACATAACTGAACTCCCAGCACTCTTCTAATCATGAGGACAAGTCGGGTATTTGATATACAGTGATCTACTTGCCTGAATTGAGTCTCTAAAATTGTCCTTTTTCTCGAACAATCTGAGAAAGGTATAAAATAAATGACTCTGGGACTGCATAGTGTGTAATAAAGGAAGAGGAGATGTTTTTTGTTTGTGGGTTGATTTGTTCGCTTTAAAAACAACCAAATTTTTTTCTCTCTCATTTTAGTGCTTTGGAGATATGATTTTAGTCTTATCACGCACATAGCTAAATGTCACAGGCATTTTAAAAACCTCAGTACCACCAACCTTTACTTCTGTAGCTATATTTAATCAAACAATTCTTTTCTGAGAATTGTCTTAAGCTTGGATTATTTTCATGTTCAGGATTTTGCCTTCTCCCTTTCTCCCAGCCTTACTTGAGTGTTCTCTCAGAATTTATCAACCAAATCAACCCCCCAAACTTGGTAGTTATTTCTGTTTTAGAAAAAAATCTCGGAAGAAAAATACTCCAACTAAGATGCTTATGAGATTTCTGACTGTTTAGCTATGGTGTATGTATTGGGAAATCTATGTGGTTGTGGTTTTTTAGTAAAACCCACTAGTGTCCAAGTAAATATTCTCGTTATTCCTTGTTAGAATCAATCTTATGGGAGTGAGAATGGACAGAATAAAATAGCAATAATTATAAGTTACTTTTGAAAAGTAGTGACAGATTGATGTCTGAGACCTCTCAAACGCCTGAGGTCGTCTTTCTTCTTACAGGTCAGCCAAATAACATTGAGAGAAATAATTTTGCCAAGAGAAGGGGATGAATTGACAGGGAAAGGGGAACTTCATGCGTGCTCCAAAAGCCAGGAATTAAAGTTCTCAGCTTTAATACAAAAATATTAAGCTATCTACTATTTTCTATCTAATCCTATTTTGTCTTTCACGTCTTTGCAGCCTAGATGTTCCAGATGATAAAAGAAGTTTTGAAAAAATAGCAACATCACATTTGATTTTCAGATGTGTTTTATGGCCAACAAGTTGTAAAAGGGATAACACAAACACAGCAGAATCTTTTCAGTAATCTGATTTAAGAGTAGGGAAACAGAAGATGAAATTTCCTTTCAAATCCATGTTCTGGATTTGTATAACTGGGAAGAATTTTTGCTTCGTTAGGCTGAGCAGATGAAAAGATATCTCAAAGATTTTTCTCGTGTAACTTATATCTGCTTTAAAGCAAAAGGGCAGGTGGGAGGGAGGGAGAAGGTAATGTGCCTGATATGTGCTGGATGGGAAAAAAAAGACCAGAAACTCTTTTTCTTCCAAAACTCTCCTAAAATTAGAAGTTGCTTTAAGTCACTTGGTTTTAAGGCAAAATTATTTGTGGGAGAACTTCAGCATTTAAACTTTCTTATTTCTTCTTCTCCTGAAGCAGTCTTTGTATTTGTGTGTTGGCACTGGTCTAAGTTGCAGCTTTTTAAACAAGCAGGACCAAAAATAAGGACCAGGTCCTCATCAACAGAGGCTGAAAATGTCCTTTTGCAGGAATTCTTATGAACTTTTTTTTGGAGCAGAAGGGAGCATTGGGAGAATTGCTTGACAACAATTTTTATGCTCAAAGATGTTTTCCATTCTACCAAAAAGTCTGTTTTCAAGAATCCAGATAATGCATTTTGTTGTGCCAAGGAATTAATATCTTTGTGATCACAGTAAGTCTTAAGGTCTCCTTCAGCTTCATTACCGCAACAAAATTGTCATGCACCCACTTCCCTTGACCTAAAGCACGTAAAAGTCACCCTTGATTTTCTGCAGCCATCGCTATTTCCTGACTTTCATTCCATTGACATGTGGAAAATCATTTCTGTTTTTCTTTTCCTTCCTTGCATGTAACACAGGCAAAATAATTAATATGCAAGGTGTGCTCTAGATGACCAATTAACCTGAAATAAATGTATTCTGCTAATGACTCCCTATACAGCAATACAAATATTAGATTAACTTTTAGGAGCAAATTTTATGGATCTTTGGGTTTGAGTAATTTGAGACTTAATTGACTGAACTTTAGCTAAAGTGACTTAAAATCTGCAGACTCTCCTGTCTGCACAAATACTGAACTGCGCAAGTCAGAGCCACCTGTATGTCATGGTCTGAAATTCCCATGCAGTACTGTTTGCTGTTGAAATATGTGTATGTCCATATGAAATATGGACATATGCATATGAAATATGTATAACAAACATATGGATGTTCAGTTAGATTTGCATGCCTTTCTCAATATAGTAGGTTAAATTTGATCTGTATGGGATTCACATTGCATATATCCAGGCAAATACTCCTGAAAATCACTCAAGGCCATTGAATTAACAGTAGAATCAAACAACCTTCAAATTAATAGCACATAGTTGGATGCATTGCAGATACTAGTCAAATCTTTAAGCAGAGCTGTGCACACCTGCCTGCTCATAACTGCCACCCAAATGCTGCATTTTGTACATGTGTGGTTGGGTCTGTGACAGCACTATGTCAAAGGCCAAAATTTTCTGTAGGACATCCTCTGTTTTCCAATCATGCCTCCTCATTTCTCATGGCCTTATCTTCCTGAGAACCAGCTTTGAATGTACAAACTGATTAGGCAGAATATACGTTTCTGTGCATCTATTAACAGCTTATAAACGATGAGAGGGCTTGATATTTATCTGTTATAGAGACTAAGGCAACATTAGTAAAGGCATCAGCCTTTACTGGTGTTCTTGAGAACACATGACTCTGAGAACTCATGTCTTCTCAAAACCCTATTTAATAGGGCACTTATTTAAGCTAGATATTTAAATATCTAAGTAACCTCTTTTAAGCTTTGTCTGGGACTTATTTATTTGCCCAGTTGTGGAGTATAATTACTTACAAGTATACTAACTTTTAGGAAACCTTAATTTAGGGAGTGGCAGGAAGTAATTCACCTGAGCTCTGCCTTTGAGCAGATTTTGAGTGGATTTTGACCTCTGGCAGTAGGAAAGTTTTTTTTTTTTTTTTTTTTTATGGACAAAAAAAAGCTGAGTATAGGTCATTGATATGTTTTCAAAAAACAAAACCTATATTTTCTTTGTTTTGTAGCAAGTGATACTAAATTCAGATTCTGTGGAATACCTGTGGACATTTAGAGCATGTCCAGCATGCTGACATAACCTGCTATTATAACACATTTTTTTTTTAACAGAGTAGAAAAATATTAAAATGGGGCGGGGGGAAGTACGGTTCCATTTTCATTCATGGAGAGACATGCTTGGGAAACTACAGATGAATAGATGTTACACAGGGATGTGGCCCCAAAAAAGGAATTTCTGAAGGAAACTAGCTGTAAATTGGTTGGATATTGCAGATTCTGCTTACATCCTGTAGGCTGGAAACCATGCAAAATTTCCAAAAGAAAACCATAGTTTTAGGAACCTGGAAAAGCTAGCTCAGTATAGGAATCTTTTTGCTATGCTAGGCTCAACACTGGGCTTTCAATACCTGCAGAATACCATGGAATTTTTTTTTTTTTTTTTGAGTTTATTTTTCAGAAGTCAAAAGCTTGTAAAATACAGTATCCTCACCCTTGAAAATGTTAAAGGACTCTCAGGGTTGCCAGAACATGATGAGTTGCGCTCTGAGGCATCTCGCTGTCACCTTTATGCAGATCAAGTGGGATTAAAAGCTCTGGTGTAACTCTTTGATCAAAGAGGCAATTGAAATCTCTACAGTCTCGCATCTGTAAACTGGTATGTCCAATTCATCTGACTTTTGGTATCACATCCTGCTTCTGACACCATTCTGCCGTTCTAGTGTAGATCTTGCATGCAAATTTGAAGTCCCAGAACAAGTTCTCCATAAGACAACTAATTCCTTGAAATTCTGCGAATACCATGGTATTGCACTTGTTTTATTTTCCTGACCGAGGAAAAAGCTAGTAAAGAAAATGAAAATTAAACCAGAAGCAGAGCTTGTAATCTCCCTTTTGAATCTTTGCAAAGGGTGTATGCTTTACAAGACAATATGAGAGAATGATTATTATCAATGTCATTTACCTGTGATTTACCTACTTGATTTGAGTCTTTCTCAATTGAATTACATCAAAAAAAAAGCCTGTTCAGGAGAGCAAGAAGGAAATGAAGCAGTGATCAGTGAGGAAAGAGGCTTTGGGGGAAAATATATCAAGGCCCTTTTAGGAAACAGTGAGGTGCTTTGGCTTAGGAAATGTTTGGGTCCAGTTAATCAGCTTTGTTTGGGTTTGGTTGAGTGTTTATTTTATATATTTACTTTTAGTCCAGTATCTTCCCTTGAGGGCTTGTGCACTAAGCAAAAGGCTTCAACGTACCCTGACCAAGGTATCTTGGTTTGGTAGGCTAGCATTGATAGATTGTGAATGTTAGAAAAACCTATTCTAGCAAACTTTGAGGCCCTTAATTCATTATCTGTTTGCATGGTTATTATTTAGATGAAAATACAAGTTGTCATTTTGCAAGGCACTTTTGTGAATCCTCTTTAGAGGAGAATATAACAAGCATAGATGCAAAATGCAAATATTCTAGTGGAAATAACTAGATGGCTTTGATTTCAGTATACCGAGGGCATGAAAATTAATTACACAAGTAGCAGGTCAGAGGAGTTGTGGCAGTTGCTGACACTTGTCACGTTCAGTTCCTCATGTGCTTCCTGCAGACAGCAGTGGTGTGTGTTTGTACGCAGCCTCTTGGGCTGTCTTCATGAGTTCAGGTCCTTCTGGAAGGTAAAATAACTGTGGAAATTGGGTTTTTGAGCAGCAAGAGAGATAGGGGTTAGACTCGGGAGAATTATGACTGGCAGCTAACAGAGTCTGGTCAGACTCCTGTCACTCACTGTCAAGAAGGGGAGAGAAATCTTAACAGGGCAAGTGGTAAAAGACTTTGCCTCTGACACTTTGTACATAACACATGTCTGGCTGGGGTCACACCATGGCAGAAAGAATGGGACTATGATGGGCTGGTCTCCTAAGAGCAGCATGACTGTGAACCTTTTAAAAATCTTGAGTATAGGCTTCTCAGGGTTAGCTTTAAAGGGTGCATGTATCAGATCAGATGTCTGTCAGCAAAGGTCCAAGTCTAGAATTTGCTCAGAACGCCAAGGTACTGGCACCTTGAGTTAGACTCAGGCTGTACACTATATAAAATTCTTAAATAAGAGGACTATCTTATTCTTACTAAATCTTATAACTAATTGAAATTTAGAGTTAGCTTTTGAACATTCCTTTATAGTACCCTACAGTGTATGGAGAGTGACTCGGGCCTTCTGAAAGGGAGGAAAGATTTCCCCAAAAAGTAGGAAATATGATTGTTAAAACACCTTGCTGTTATGTGTGTATTGTCAGCAGGGATTTAACCTTCTATAAATGCCAGTAACAAGACCAGTCTTGACTTTCAGGTTGGGAACAGAACCACACAGTGGCGAAGGGGAAGAGATTTGTCTTGCATCAAAGGACGAGTGCCTAACTTTGATAGCAGCAGAAAGCAGGTCTCCTGATGCCTATGACTAACTTTACTTCTTATAATTGTTTACTTTTCTTTTCACAGAATATACGTATGAAAACAATACTCATTGCTGGTCATAAGCCAATTAAGCATTTAAAATTCTTTCCTTTTTCTTACTTTTAATACAAGTAAGCAGTGTCATTGTAGAACAATTTGGTAAAGGCATTGGATTTTGGTTGTCAGTGCTCGAAGGGCTGTGGATGCGTCTCCCAAAGGCCATAGCATTAGGAGCTATGATCCATCATAGTCAGAGGAGCTGACTGGCAAATGCTTTACCCAAGTAGTAACTTGAATGAATTCTCTGCTGTAGACATGTCTCATATATATGCCTCATATATATACTTCCTTCTTATAGGATTCAAATTAGACTGCTGTTATTGGCCTACTCCTGTGGTTTAGTGTCAATTGCAGCATAGGTGAAAGCAGAATAGGGTGAGAGGCCCTATAGTCTGAGAAAACCTTTCCATTAACCATGAAAATATATAGCTTGTTTGTAATCAGCCCCAGAATCTGCTGCCTTGTTCTGGGTGATCCCAATAAATTGCAGCGGGATGCAGAGTTGTTGTAATTGAAAGGCACCTGGGCCCTGTTGGAACAGATCCCTGGTGGGTTATCCCAACTCCAGCCACAAAAAACAAAGGAGCAGGAGTAGCACCCATCTGCCAAGGATCTGTTCTGCTAGGCTAAATTTACATGTCAAGTTTTTACGTACGTTGCAGGGATAATACTGATGCTACAGTACTTGTGCCATCTATCAAATGACATAAACTAGATTTCTGAATAAACAGAGGAAACTTATTCTCTTTTCTTGACCTGAAAAAAGTAAATCTGAAGCAGAAAGAATGATAACCAAGAGCCTGCCTTTGGCTCAGTAATAAATGGCAGGGTGGAGGTGGGGATAAGTGCCAATTTTGCATTCTGTGATTTTGACATGATCAATAGTCTGGAAGCACTACCTGTTTTTCCCCTGTTTGGTCAGAGATGGACTGACTTTTCTGTGCCATTCACTTAAATCAGAGCAACCACTTGAAATAACAGCCTGGGTGTTTGCATGCAAATAAATTCTTTGAAGCAGAACAAAGGAGATGCAGAAGGGCAGCGTAGTGTATTTCTAAGAGAACTGAAACACTAAAATTTTATTTAGGTGGAGCATCTGAATAGCAGATGGTAAGGAATAAATTGAAGAATGTGGAAAGCATGTGGATGTGTCAGGGGAGCTAGTTACCAGCAGGTGAAGCGTGGGACTTATTGTAGCACAAATCATAACACGATCCCTAAAATAGTAACAATTGTGACACTGTCATAAATATCAGCATCATTATGATCTTTCCCAGTGTGAGGCCACAGGAATCGTCCTGGCCCCGTTGAGAATCTCACAACTCCAAGTAATGTACAGTTTTGCAGGTCTGAGAGGGCTGCCACAGGCCTAGAAATGCTCAGACAATAAATGTTTCTTGGAAGGTGCAGAGAGGGTGCAGAGAGGGTGTTAAAGCTGCTGCTCAAAAGAGATTCAACGGGACAAATGGAAGAAAATAACGAGCACTGTGGGGAAAAAAAATCGTCTGTCCTTATAAGAAATGTCAAGTAGTGGAATCACTGATGGGTAGAGCCTGTTGATACAAATCTTAGTGTATGTTACATATATGTACAGCTTCATTCAGTGTAGATTACATATTTCCTGTGGCTGCAGTACAGCAAGGCCATCAGTGTGACTTTCTTACTGATACTCCTAACTTACATTCATTTTGACAGTCAGGAAAGTGGTAGGTAAGCTCTGTGTGTGTGACAGAGATGCAAACGAGTACTTCCTATAGCTGTTTCGAGCTCATTTTTAGCAACACAGACCTAGAGAAGTGCTAAGGATGCTACAACAGCGTGGTAGGACGTATCAAGCCTGGAGCCACCACTTTCATAGTGGTATTTCTGTATCAAAAGTGTCAGAAAGTATATAAGAGTGGAGAGAGTTGTTGTGTTTCTTTTCAATGCAAGAACATGCTCCTTTTCCTGTTTGCAAATCTGTATTCTGGTATACTGCTGAAAACTAGGTTGTACTATTTTAGCTAAATTTAAGCATGAGGGAATTGCATTATCTCAATGGCTTAAATTGTGTGTGCTTATCTTTTTGCTTCTTGGAGACACCTGTAATACTTGGGATTAGAAGAGTAATAGTGATAGCACCTTCTTGTCAAGCCCTTTTCTCTGATGAATGCACTTTTCGTGTCATATTCATCAGTATATTTTGTTTATCTAGGAGAAAATAGAATATAAGGGAATTTGCTGATACAGGTATTATTCCCATTCCTGTGGAGTCCATTAAAGAAACAAGGAGAGTGTCTGTGGTGTTCAGTCTATAAACAGGGCATGCATTAACCTCAGGAACTGCTTTTAATCGTTAGTCACAAATTTGTTTTTTAAGACTACTAAAAATGAGAAGATTACCTGTGCACAGAGCTGTGATAGCTCTACTTTCAGAGACAGCGGTTGTATAACTGGGCTGAGACAAGTAAATGCTATTGTACAAATCAAATTTGCACATCTGTGGGGAATTATATTTTACAGTCAGAGATGTAAAGATAAATCCCTCAATTACAGATGTATGTTTTTTTTTTTTTGTAAAGGACTCACTTTCACCTACTGCCGCCTCAGGGGGTTTCTGCAACTCTGCTTTCTAGACTGGGTAAATAATTCACAGGAAATAATTTTTCTGCTCATGATCTGTGAGCAGCATGCCTAACTCTTCATTCTTACCTGCATCTGGAAGGTTAGCACAAACACTGTATGCTGCTTAAATCCATTTTTAGCCATATCTCAGAGCGTTCATGGACTCCATCAGATCTCCTCTAGCCTTGCAGAGTGTGAGGTTGCTGGCCACTGGTCCTGCCTCTCTGGGAAGCATCTGCAGCTCAGTGCACTGACAGCTTCATTGAAACCAACAGATTTGCTCTGCTGCTCTTCAGAAGAAGGCATGTCTTGTCCTGTGGGCTGCTACCTAGGAGTTAGTTGTGTCTTAAACAGCTTGTTACTTGAATATGTGTCAACACACTCCGTGGGACATGCCTGAGTGTACAGTTGCCCTCTGAGGGTAACCTACATCATTCTTGGTGACAGTGGCTTTAAGGTGGGACAAGACTAACAGCTGAGCAAGTGCTTAGAAGTTGTGCTGGGTGGTTTGGTTCTAATTGAATGCTAAGCTCTGAGTCTTCTGCTAATGTGAACTGGGGCTGCAGAAATTGCTGGGGCTGTTCTTAGAACTTCTAAGGGGACTGTGGGATCTAGGTGACTTTTCCACTGGGATAAGTTAAGATTAACTGCATTATAATGGTAGCTTGAGCACTTGTGTGAAATCCTTTTGATGAGAGTATCTGTCTTCTCTCTTCTTAGTCGTCATCTCTTAGTTTTGAGGTTTCCCTCCTCCCCCCAAATATAATAAACATTCCAAGCTCTTCAGAAATATTAGCAGAGCTAGGAATATACTTATGGTAACCTTAGCTTGGGCCTAGCACACCTGGATCCACAGTGTCATCTGATGTGTGTCCAAAGCTGTTCCTATCTTTGTTTTTCTATGCTTAATGTGATTCCTGCAGACTGAGCCTCCCTTCCCACTGTCAGTTATGGTTACAGCCCGTGTATATATTTGCCAGAGCTCACTGTGTGAGGAGGGGATAACAGCCAGGAGGAGAACATTGCCTCCAATGACAGAGTGGAGAGACCAACCCTGCTACTTAATCTGCATCCCGACAGAAGCATCCTCTCTCCCTTGTTCTTCCCACTATATTGTCTTATTTGGTTAGTGGATCACTTCTGTGACTTTGTGATGTTTTAGGGGCTCTCTGTCTTTTTCATAGCACAAAAACAAAGTTTTTGGAAACAACATCTGCGGACAAATGTATGTCCAGTATGCTGTTATAAGGAAATGTTCCTGAGAACGCTGAGCTCTAAGCTTTAGTGGGAAGAGTGTAAAAACACTTTATGTTTGAAACTGCTCTGCCCCTTCCTTGGGAGCTGGACTGACTGCGGCGTGAGAGCTGCCTACACGATACAGGGTCACCTCCTGAAGCAGCATTAGCAAAACTGGTTTCTTTTTAGCTACCACTTGTGGGGTTGCAGTGATCCAGACGCTTGACTTTGCTGCTGCTCTAGTGTTTCTTCTGAGAGTCTGGCTGAAAACATGGATGTTCTACCCTGCACATCTCATACTAAATCAATACACTTGACTCAGGGACATGCCCAAGAGCAAGCAAAGGGGAAAATAGGGCTTGTCATTAAAAGAGATAAGAAAAATAATTTTACTCTTCAGGCTCAACCACAGCTTCTCTACACATGAGTTTAAGTTCCAAGTAGTGGGTTTTTTTTTCTGCTATTTTATTCAGTGAAGCACTAAGGGTATCTATACTGCCTAAGCTGTCTTCAAGTATGTTTTGAATTACTTAAAAATCTGCCTGTTGCCATAAACCAGGTACTCTGATTTCTAAATCAGTTTGTCTCAATTATTTGTACCTAAATAGTTGTGATTATGAAATTGGACACTTGCTTAGAAAAGTTTTAAAGTATCCCTAACTGGTTTGTGACTTTCTTCTAGACTTGTGATAACATCCAGTATTTTTAACTTTCTTAAAATGAGTAGCTCCACTATGAGGCAACTGGTAATTGGCTGGCAATCCTGAATAGCATGAATGCATTAATGAGGGCCTGTGCATGCAGGAAATCATCAGAGTGATACCCCAAGTAGCTCTTCTGATCCAAAGGGGATCAGATGCTGCCTTAGCCCTGCAGATAGGGAAATTGTGGTTAAAAACAGCACAGCATGTGTTCAAAACCAACCCTATTGACTGGGAGAAAGCAGGAGTCAACTTTACATTTCAGGAAGCTCAAGAGATAAGGCAAGAGAAGAGGTCCTTCTAGGTGATATTAAGGAGTACATACTTATTACAATATGGAAAAGAAAATTACTGGTAAACAGGAG
>JAVCKT010098034.1:0-11103 GCA_032273925.1 Rhynchotus rufescens
AATAAAGGATGAGCAAAAAAACACACCTCATACTTTTTTAGGGAAGTCATATATGATTCCGTATAGTTTCCATGTTTGGAAAAAATATGGATTGACAACAAGAAGTTGAAATAAACTAAATATAAATGTATATTTGCTAGTGACTCCTAACTCGTCATTATTCTTTGAGATATATCAATTAGCAGCCTCTTATTCCACTTTAGAGATTCTCTGTTTATAGCACAGTGCAAATTTTTAAATCAGAAATGTTTTAAAAACTACAACAGAGAATCAAGTATGAGACAGTACTACAAATTTAAATGATTGGAATAAATTCCATATTATGAATAAGAAAGTTATGATTAATATTAAAAAGCATTTTAAAGAAATTTTATGTATGATGACATTATCATATAATAGTTTTATAGTTCATCAGTAAAGAAAAATGCCACTCTTTTAATACTGCTAATGAAAGACATATGCTAAAACTGTTACAGAATACCTTGACTAAAAAAGAAAGTGTCATTCCGAAGTACAGAATTTGTCTCCCTACATCATACTAATGATGCAGGCAAAGAAAGTCTTTATTTTCTTTATTTATATATATATTTCTCTAACATTAGATTATTGTCTTTGTCACTTCTTTTAAACAATATTCTTCTTGCAGGATACACTGTCCCTGTGTATGCATATCTGTGGCATTAATAATGTCAGCTGAGACATTCTTGCCTTGTCTTTGCCCTCATCTTCTCTTTTCTGGAGCTCTACCTTACAGAGAGCCATTTTTGCTCCAAGTCCAATGGAATGATGGGAAGACTCATGCTGATATCAAAGAGCTTTTGAAGAGTCTTAAATCCTTTAGTTCTTCCCTGATGGAGGGCAGTTTTGATCTCATCTTCTTCAAGACTGGAGAAAGTAGCAGCACCACTAGTCAGTCAAAACAAAAGAGATCTTCTTGTAGAGGCTGTTGTGTTTGGAAGATGAATTGGGAATTATTTTGTAAATAATATCTTCAATTATTGAGTATTTTGTTCAAGACTGAAGGCAATGGATAGAGAATGAAGCATGGGAAATTCCATCTAAGCTTAACACTTTTTTTTATTGCAAGGGTGACCAGACAATGGAATATGTTGCCCAGAGATCTGTGGAGTTGCTGTCCCTCCCTGGAGTTGCTGTATTTTAATATATCTGTGGAGATATTAAAAATCTGACTGTATGTGATCCTATGCAACATGTTCTAAGTAACTCTGCAGGGAGGTTGGAGTCCAGAGGCCATTTGCAACACCAAGTATGACATGAGTCTGTAAAAGGATTAAATAGATTAACATTCCTTACAACCTCTTTCAAACACCTCTTTTCTCCGCAACTGCAGTTTTGCCAAGTTAGTAGGAAAGAAATGTTTCTTTGTGAGATGTTTCCCCTCAACTGCAGAACTTTTATGTGGCACAGATCTGGAACAATACTAAATGAGGCTGATGTCATATTCCTTAGAGTATTCTTTACCAGGCACCTAGATGCACTGTCTCACACAAAGAAGATCCTTACATGGATCCTTACAGGATATGACTGCTATTGCCAAATATTGCTTTTAAGTAAGCATATGGAAAAGACACAAATCCAACTTGTCCTATTCTTTGTATGCAACTGAATGCAGTCATCACCTCACATCTTTCAATACCAATTGCTAAAACTTCTTGCTTTTTCCTTCCCTTATCAGAGCTCATATTTCTAACACATTTCCTCCATATCTTCCTGTCTTATTCTCTGCTGATTCTCAGCCATCCAAATGCATTTGAGGTTGGAATAATAGATTTGTGGCATAAGGAAACTTGACTTGTACTTATTGTTTCTTAAAATTAAACCAACAAAATTCCTACTAAAGTACAATACCTGAAAAGAAATATGAAAATAATATGATGTATTTATCATAGGAGCTTAAGAAAAATGCCACAACAGCAAAATGTTTCTAAGAATAAAACTTCAGTTCTTCCTAACTTTATGGCATAGAGCAAATATAAATGTGAATCATGCTAATTACTAACAATAGTAGTATGGAGATATTGCTATGAAGTCAATTCTAGCAGCAAATGTATATGTGGCTTCTACCATTTGAATTATATAAACCATTTTCATTTCTATATGCAGCATGAGTTCAAAGTTAATTGCCTGTTATATTATCAAAGGCAAAGATAAGTGCATATTATCTGCTGGATCAAGGTAATAAGCTTTTAAAGAAACATGAAAAATAACTCATGTATTACAACTCATATTTTCAAACAGGAATATATATATATTTTATATATACATATATATATAAATCCTGTTTCCAAATAGGAAAATATATATTTATGTATATATATAAATGCTCCACCATCACAGATATATTCATTGAAATGAACTATAATAGAAACTAATTTAGAGTTATCAGATAACAAAGCTGAAAATATCATAATATGAAATAAAGACATTTTATTTACAGACTAGGAAACTGCAACTATGATCCCCACAGTTTCTCGGCATTTTTCCATCCTAATATGAGGAGTTAGAAATTACAATGGTTTCATCATTTTCCTGGCAACTAACACATCAGAATAAATATCTCAATGATTCAGAAAAGAATAAAAAAGAAACAGAAGAGGGAACTTATATAAGAGTAAATCAAATCTTAAACAATATCTTAATAATATTTATTTTAGGAGGTGATTTTAAGATTAATCAGGTCTCTAATTCCCTGTGCATCATAAGTTGCACAAAAAATAAAGCAAGGAAACCATGAATGCCTCCCACTCCTTTCTAACTATAACATATGGTATTTGACTTATGAATGTGCATGAGAGAAAGTTTTAGAAAAAAAAATGGATAACATAATTGACTGAGGCTTCTAAAAATGGGAAATAATGTGTGAAGTGGGCTGAAGAATACAGAATGAGAGAAACCCCACTTCTGTTTATTCAGTCAATAATATAGAGTTGTGGTGATCCTTAAATATTATATCAACATATTCTTGAGTTACATGCATAATTGGTTTTGACACAATATTATTTGTCTCACTGCTGCTGGTAACAAAATTCCCATTCAGAACAGAGTGCCTTGGGCTTCAAAAATAAATTTTACTTATTTTTACAAAACTTATTTTTACAAAAATAAGTTTTACTTAGTGGTGCAACTTAGTCACAACCCACAGCAACAAATACAAATTTCATGTGTGTAAAGTAACAGTATAGACTACTTGCCTTACAGTTCCCCAAAACTGGAGATAAACCTGCAGTTGCTCCAGGTTGTTGTGGTGGTCATTTATGCCTATAAAAATGCACAATTTATGCCTGTTTCAAAGATTGAGCTGGCAATGTTGAAAATCAAATAAATTAAATAATTGAAGACCGCAAAGCCTGTCTCATCACCTAAAAAGAAAATTATGAGGAATTTTGTTGATCAATATTGACTTCCTGTTTAGTCAAAGTCTGTTTTCGTCAACATTAGATTATATAGCAATGTGGTTAAAAAAAGCACTTAAACATCCAAGTTTAGGTTAATAGGTCATTCTCTGAGACTTCAAAATTTCTTTTCTGTAATCATTAATACTTTTCTCTAAGAATCAAAAGGTATCCAATGGAAGAGGGACAACGGTCGCTGAATACTGCTGCATGGCAAGTCACTGTTGTGAGTTTATGTATGTCACATAAACTGTGAGTTTATGTATGTCACTATGTGACATACATAAAAAATATATGGACAGTCAAAAGTGTTTAATAGCGTCAGTTCTGTGGAGGTGAGAATAACTGTGAATAAAGTAACTTACTTTCTATAACAGTCATGTTCTAAACTGGGTACTGTGAGTGGGAGAAAGCCACTGAAGTTTCTTATAATCCTTGGAAATCTAAGATCATATAATACATGCATGTGTGTCGAGGACTTATGATAAAACTGAAAGAAAAAATAATCTCTGAAGTTACCACAAAAGCAACATTGCAAAGGCAATGCAAGGCAATGAAAGCCAAAGGCAAGGAATGGAAAGATGAGAGAAAAATACAATGTGAGGGCGAATATCTCCTTTGCTTTTGCTTTGGCATAAAGCAATGCATTACTCAAATCCTGTATGTGCTGCAGTGCCTCCCTTACAACTTCCTATCCCTAAACCATATCCCTGGAAAACACACAGAACTCTGCTGAACTCTGTAGGATGTTGAAATGTTAAAGAAGGGGAAGCAGGAGGTGTTAGGAGAGGTTTCCAAGCAACGTTTTCTCTTAGGATCACTAAACTTTTAAGGCTACCTTGTGAACAGCAGTAGCTGTAAGAGGTAGTTCCCTCAGTGTGACAAAGAGCTAGAGGTAGTAGGGATTTTTTTATTTTCCTTTTGGCATTTCTCAGTTTCTCATGTCTCCCTTCCTTATAGATAATTGTATGTTTTCCCCATAGCAACCAACTAGGAAAAAAAATAAATAAAGTGGGGAGTTAGGAACAAGATATCTGCCTAAGGCATTATTTCTCAGGGGCCTTTTTTGTTTGTTTGTTTGTTTTTGGTGTTTTGTTTTTTTTTTGCTCATTTTAGTATATGAATTAGAGTTTTGGATGAATGTCATAGTAAAATGTGCCATCACATGTGTCTACTAGCAACACTATTTCTGCCACCTCCTCCTTTTCTTGTAGGACAAGTAAACCCCATGTGCTATTTCTTCTACTTGGGATATGAGTGTGCATCTGACAGGCAATCCTTTATAAATTCTCTGCAACATAAGAAAGAAATACCCACTGAAGGAGTTCATTCCTTCACAGGGTAAGATGTATTCCCTGACATGTTAGTCATTTTTCTATTTGAGCTTAAAATGTTCTCAAGTTGATATGTTACTCATCAGCAAGAAATTAGCTCTTAACCAAGAAAGTATTTAAAAATTCTCAGTTAGTACCAATGAGGCATTAGGTGAACTAGTTAATCATTCAAATTCTTGTTCATATCTTATTTAATGACTTCCTGATGGATTCTCATTGTGGTCCAATTGTGACAAACATAGGTGCACTTGGTTAGTTCAACACTGTGGTGCAGACCAACTAATTTACAGCAACCCTCACTACCACAGTGCCTGAACATGGAGCACGCTGATATCAGTTGCACTGTGTTTACTGAAAGAGTGACATCAGCCTATTATCTCCTCATTGTCATAGCACCGGTACTTTCACCTCGCAGTGCACCCAGTTGGTAGCAGCACTGTGGCCAGGACAGCAAGAGACAGCAGCAGTGAGTCCCTCTGTGTGTGAGGGTCTTGTGGGATGGTATCAGCAGTTGTGATGGGGCCTCTGTGTCAGATGTATCCTAGTCACTTGGGGTAGCTCCTGCAGAAACCTGGATCTAGAATCTAGGAAATGGCTTCTTTCATGCGCTTGAGTCCTAGCAGGCTGATGACCAACCTGCTACTTATTACATGGGCAAAAGGCCACATCCACTCCCAATCTGAGGTATTTCCTTTCCGAAACCTGGCAAAACACAGAATGAAGTTTTATGGCAACATAGGCATACTCTGAGTCTTCTTACATCTTCATTTCAGGAGCTAGCTGTAGTCCATCCTTCATTGCAAAATGCAACTCTGTTCCAGATAACGGGCTGCCTCCCATTCACATTATCTAACCTGGAGGCAGAACTCTAGGTCATATCTGTCCTGTCATGACTGTCATTTCCTAAATGCTGGGACAGTCCACAGGGCTGTTCAAGGCCAACTGGAGTAAAATGCCTGAAAGGCACAGTGTCAATACTGGATTCTTTGCACCAACCATATCATTGTTAACTAAATGTTGTCATAAAGAAATAGACCTTATAAAGGGTTGCTCCCAGATAATCTGCTACTCCTTAATGGAAGTGGATGCCTCCCTTGAACATCTGCAGCTTGCAAGGAAGAGGCCAGCGGTGGCTGAACATAAGCAGCTTTCCCAAAAGCAGCTTTCCTGCTTCTCAGCTCAATGAGTAGCCCTTGTAAATGAAATTTACCTTCACCTCTCGGGCAGAAAGTATGCACTTTTCACAGTTTGCTCAAAAGATCTGTTCAGAAAAACTGCATACAAACGATGCATATCTTATCACCTGTCTGAATATTTAGGAAATACCATGCCAGCTTCTGATGGTCTTTATTAATAGGAATTTTCTGCATTACTTTCTATCAGTAAACATGTTTAAGATATTTTTCCCTTGTTAGATTTCTTATCCGAATTTCCTCTATTTTATTAACTTTTTTTTTTAGTCTTTATTTGCTATAGAAAGACAATAATTATAAAATAGTATCTTTATAAAATTTTATTTTGCATTTTCTATCATGTCTGCTTGGTAATTAGGTAAAAAACAAATAAAATGCTAATTCATTCTGGAAACAAAGGAGATATTTCCTCAAAATTCCAGTACTATTTTTTAATTGCAATATTTGTTTTGAAATATGGAATTCTGTATTTTCTAATTCAAAATCACCCATATTCTTTTAAGGGACCACACACTAGCTTGTTGCTAAAGCATGTTCAGCCTACAGATTGTTATGCCATTCATGCCTTGCAGATAGAAAAGATGCCAATCACAGAAAAAGCTATACACTTTTAAGGAGAAACTGTGAAATGTCAGAAGCTCAAAGGTTATTTTTTCACCTATTTTCCCCTAAAAAAAGGTTTCACACAGAAATTGGTGTGTCATGGAAATAAACTAGAAGGGTAGTAAGTAAATTCAGTATACATTTTAGTGTGAAGATATACAGAGAAAGATGGAAATTATATTTCCCTGAGATTTAATGGGGAATTGCTAAGACACTTCATTGGAATGTTTTCCAAGAAGTATGACTTGCTCAGAAACAATTCTGACAAGTGCAAGGACAAGAAGGTGAAAAAGATTTTACTTTATATAAAGAGTTTGTTTACTTCTCTTGATCAAGAATATAAATGGAGAGACATTTCTTGAAATTCTTTTGACAATGATTAAAGACAGAAATGCAATAGGGGGGTTTTCTGAGAAACCAAGATCAGATTCATGAGGTTTTCTTATGAACAGTCAGCAGAATCACTAAACAGTGGGACTTGGGAGCAATAGAAGATTTTCCCATTTGTCGGAACAGGAATAAGCAGGAAAACTCCCAGAAATCTCTTAAATGTGTTGGTGGCCTTTTTTCATACAGAAAGAGAGAATGGAAATAGAAGGGAAAAATAAGTATGAGATTGCTGAGGATGAATTAATGGTAGCTATTTTAAAAATGTGAATAAGACGAGAAATATGGGTAAAGTGGGCTTGCAAAATTACTATAAGAAGGGTTGTGGAGAAACTTTCCAGTGGAAATAGAAAAGAGGGTCTGGAACAGATTTTATTTAGAGGTTACTTAAGAACATACTGAACAGACGTTTGGTGAGGAGGACAGAGATTCAGCTAATGCTGCGTTCTAATAGGGGAAATGACTAGGCAAATTTTTGAGATTACTTATTATCTTTAGCCTATACTTTTCGTGAAATCATCCTTGCAATAAGCCTGCTTAGTAACTAAGCAAAACAAATGAAGTGCTTTTTAAAGGATAGAGTGAGATGCAGTACTAACCTGATTGGGTTTATTTGGTATGCTTTTTTGTTGTTGTTGTTTCTGGTTATTATGGATTGGACTCTTTTCATCACTTTGCTTCAACTATTTCACTTCATAGGACTAAATACTCTCCATTTCAGTGACTTGAACTCAGGCAAGAATCTCAAGCATTTCTGAAGAGTCTATTTCTTGTTGCTTTTTCTCTCTGGCCCTTGAACATTCAGATATGTAAATATTAATAATCACAGATATTTTTCAGTGTGCTCAATTTTCTCTCTATTCCTACATCTTTATTTATAGAGTGCTCACAATGCTTTGGCTTTATAGATGAAAAAAAAAAAGATTAGACGGGATCTGTTTGCATGAAGACAGATGAATGAAGACAGGCTATTTTAAACACTCCAAAGAATATTTGCTACTTGTGATGTTATATACTTAAAAACATAATTTCCATCTTTGATTCTATAGAATAAGTTAACTTAAGAAATGCCATACACTAAGGAAGGGATTAATCCAACCTATTTCAGTTGCTTTAAAGTTCAGACACCTAATCAGAAGTAATAATCTAGAATCTGGAATAATCTGTACAATTTGAACAAACAGCTTAGATTAGTGGTCTAAATTTCACTATTTCAAGAGAGCTTTATTTCAAATGAGGTTTGGTAATTGAATTAAAATCCACAAAAGTATGTCTGGTTTATAGGACAGTGTTTAATCTAGCAGGCAGATTTCTTTGTAGGGATAGTGTATTTATGATTTTGTTTACAAGGGAATCTTGAAAATTAATAATAATATTTCCTGTTAAGTGAACAGAATCTGTACACTATTTCTGGAATTCATGCAGTAAATTCAGAGGAAGGAAAATATCAGAATATCAAAATATTGAACTGAAAAAAATGTATTTAAGCAGATCATTTTATACTTGATTTAAAAAAAAAAGAAAAATTATTAATCATTTGCATCATTAGAAGAGCATTTTTTTAAGATTCTTTTTAACATTTTTTGTCAAATGTAACTTCTGTTTCTAAGGGGCAGAGGGACTCATTAAAGTGCTGCAGAATTAGTTGTACTGCATATCAGAAAATTTAGGATTATTATTTTATTGCCTGGGGAGCTATTATTGTAAGATGCACGTAAACTGAACTCCCAGCTCTTACGACAGCATTTAATTAGCAGTTTCAACAGGCGCTGTTTAATTATTAGAATTTATTTGAAATGTAACTCAGTCAACAGCTCTGTGTTTAAATTGTCAGTAGAACTAATTCTAGTGAAATTTACTGGTATTTTCATTCTCAAGATGTATGACTTGCTATTTTATTCTAGACAAGAAATGAAATATTGGAATTCTATCTCTGGCACCTTATTATACACTTTGAGCACTCATTTATACTCAGTGTAGCACGCTCAGATACACAAAAGTTACAGAATGTAAAAGTGGACTGTGATTAAATATAATTCTGATACAATTCAAAAATAAATCCTAAAGTCACTTTGAACCTTCTTGTTTCTTCTAAGGAGATTTGCTGGTTTATCCAAATTCCTATAAATATTTGTTTTGAATATATACGAGTAGGAAGTTATATTATTATACTTTTAATAAATATGATTGATTGTAATAATTAATGGCATGTAGTAGTTAATAGTATGTCATCTATTCAAAAGTAAGTGGTGAGCATTTGATTCCTGGTTGAGAGGCTAAACTGTTTTGGCCAAGGTAAAAATACATCTATAACATTTCCAAAAATATGATGTAAATATTATTATATTTATCCTTTAATTGAATTATCCTTGAATTACTGAACCATTGGAAATAAGAATATACTATCTGCCAAAAATATAAAACTTCTAGGTAATTAAAAAAAGTTTGAAATTATTTCCTTTCATAAAAGTTTCTCTAAAAGTGAGAGGACTCAAAGTGTATGTAAATACTCATTTCGCTTCTAAAAAGACCTATAGAGAAAGTTCATCTTTCACATGTGCAGAAATTACGTGATAGAGCATTCTTGATGAAAGTTAAAGTATTCTGTAAAAAAAAAAAAAAGATAATCATAAACCTATTTGAATGTGTTAATAGCTGTATGTTGACCAAATATGTGGGATGCTAAGATCCTTTCTATTTACTACCTTGTTAACTTTTGTTAAGAATTAAGGATATTTTTAAAATCCATTTTTCTCTCTATCCTCTTGTCACTGGAATTCAGTCTATATTTGCTATGTGTTTGCAATCTTAGGACATGAAATTTGGAGACAAGTATTTCTAGGGAAAATAATCTGCAATCTTGCTTCATGAATACTTAAAAAAAAAAAATGTAAGGAGGCAGGAATTGTGTTGGGATTGTAGACTACAAATAAGTAACAACTTGTCCCAGCACACGAACCAATTTTATGATGAAAACAAACCAACAATTTTTTTCTTCTATTTTCTCCTCTTTTTAAACAAGTCTGTTTTAAAGTTAGACTTACTTCTTTGACTATGAAATGGAATATTTACTGCTTATTTAGAGTGAGAAAGTTGATCTTGTGTACATACAAGTCAAGATATTTAGCATGCTTCTTTTCTTAAAGAGATTTAAATAAGCCTCAAGATATTTCAAATAAGATAATCATCTAAAATTTGAATTTCCTTTGAATAAAATACTAAGATTTGTTAGTTAATATAATGGAAGTGATTAACTGATTTCTTTATTTCACTGATAAAAGAATAGCTAGGACATTATTTTTGCCTTTAAATTTGTAAGCTGATTTGATTTTTTGAGTCAGATTTTGCAACAGCTAAAACGGAGAAACTAGCTGATAAATTAAATTTAATGAGTTGAAGCACAGTGCTTTGCTTTATTAACAAATGTCAGTCTGACAAAATGAACAACATTCACATACTTAATTTGTTCAGGTATTACTCTTGTTTTCTCCTATTTTGCATACTGTAAAAACAGTGAACACGGTCAATAAAACTCAGAGGAAGTGAAAAGATAGTATCATAAACACATCATAAGCATGGGACTTTGATTTAATAGCATGAATTCATAACAAGATTACACATTCTATAAACTACCAGGTATTCAAAGTTATTCATGCAACTAAAGCTTTTGCAAATCTTTGTGATAGTTTTTGCAATGCCAAAATAACCTTAAGAATCTGACTTACAGGCTTGATTTGGAATTCCTAGTATCTTGTATGAGACTATTAATAAGCTCGTGGCAGCCACTTTAATTAAGTGATTACACTTACAAGCATTAGAATAGATAGCTGTGAAAAAGTCATTTCAAGTGAGATACCATAAAAAACTGTTGGATGAATGTGGAAGAACCTGTAAGCAGTTGAATTTAGCAAGCATTCTAGAGTCTTTCCATAGTTAAATTCCTGCAGGAATCAAGAAAAAGAAATATATTTTTCAAATATTTTTCACAATACAAAGCTAAGTATCTCATTCCCTATACAAAAGTGAGAGTGAGCAGAACAGAACAACTGCTATCTACAACCAAGAACATCCAGTGAAAAAGAATATAGAGTTTTCCCCCCTTTGCAAAATACCACAATTGCCAGACTTAAATATCCAATAGAAACATGCCAATATAATTTTTTTCTGTCCCCA
>JAVCKT010098036.1:0-11101 GCA_032273925.1 Rhynchotus rufescens
CTTTCCCTTCCCTTTCTCTTCCCTTTCCCTTCCCTTTCCCTTCCCTTTCCTCTTTCTCTCTTTCTTTCTAGGGCAATTGTATAAATGTGATTTAGATAGATGGAGGATAGATATAAAACATATGTATATTATATATATAAATATGATCTATGTTTTCAGAACGCTGTGAAAACGGTCTTCTGTGAATTTATGCATGACCATGTATTTCATTACGCTGCAGGTCAGGATGGCAGTGTTTCACCTTTCAGCATATCAGAATTAGGTATTTTACCATTAGAAACTGCAAAAGATTTGCCTCTCACGCACGCACGAATAGCAGCCTCTGTAGGACCATGACCTCCCAGTAGCTGAATTTGAGCTGGCGACCCAGACACGAAAGATGATGTATCTGAAAATCAGTCTCCAGATTCATCTGGTTCCTGAAACTTCTGTTCTCTGAACACACGTGCATTTTCTCTTCTGAAGGAAAGGAATTGTCTCACTCAGTTTTCAGGAGGTTCCAGTTGTGTTTCTGTAATCCATTATATAGTGCATGCATTTTTGCAGAGCTCGTGTTCCCTTTCTCTCAAGGCTGAGGACTTTGCCGTGCTGCGCGCTCGTCTGCAGGTGGCAGCAGGACAACTCCGTGTGACCAGCAGCAGCCAAGGGCCCGAGGCTCATCCTGCACTCCAGGAGTGGTGCAAAGCTCCTGCATCCGTGGGCATTTGCTCCTTAAGAGCCAGTACCCCCCTCAATGTGCACGTAGGAAAATATCTCAATGCCTTAATACCTCATACTTTGAGAGCAGAGCTGCTCTTTCCTGTATTTAAGTGTTATCAGGAATCACTTTCAGGATAATGCCTTATTCTTTCTGGGGAATGCAGCACATGGTGTTTGTATCCATGCAAGTCCAGGGGCTCGGAAGAGGAAGACTTTGTCTTCTCCATGGCTCTTGCAGTGGCACAGACACTTGGATTTCTTTGGGCTTGTCAGAGCATGCCAGGAAAGGAACTTCCAGTGCAACCCTGCCTGAACTGATTTAAGATTAAATACAATTTCACTGGCATTTCTGAAGTACCAAGTAATCATAAAAATGATGTGTTCTGAGATAACAGCAACTTAGAAAGAAAATATAAATTGAATGCTGTGTTCTCACATACAAAGGATGGACAGTCTATTCAGACTTCCCTCGAAAGGTTTTGGACTTCCTCAGAGATAGGTTTCTTTTCCTCTTTTAATGAAAATATATATTTTTTAATATTCTAAGAAAGAAATGTGAGGGTTTCCACTCTCGATCATATGTTCTCATTTTTCTTTTGTTTAGAAAAAATGACTATGGCTGGACTGACAGGTAGAATGCTACACAGTTTGTTCTCTGCCCTGAAGGCAACTGTCATGGCTCATATCATATCCCTTCCCCTGAATTCCTTTACACCTCAAAACAGGACGAGTGCATAAAAATTGTCTATTGGGCCTGTGGTGACCACAAACCATGCAGAGTCATGAGGAAGCCAGTTGCCCTCCACCAGTGTTGTGTGGTGGAGCACACCAACAATCAGTATGCACAATTGCAGCCCAGGGCTTGGGCCCCAGTCCTTTTATTTATAGGATAGATGTATGTAATTTGCATTATCCCATTTCTCATGTTCCTTTCCATTTCAAGGTTATGTAATGAAAAAAATATATGTAATATGTTTCAGTCCTAAATTAAGGAATAAATAGATAAAAGACTTAGCAAACATTTTTTTTCAGTATGATTTCTTTCAATCCACAGGATTTCTAAACACAAACACACTCACACACAAACACCCACAAATAAACAACCAAAACTTCAACTCCTCCCCTGACTCCAGCCCTACTGGCTGAATCATCAGATTTCTAACTCTGTTTATCAACTGTCTTTGCCAGTTAGCGTGCTTGATATTGGCTGCAATTAACAGGTGCATTTCAGTTCAGTGTTAATGCCTGCTTCATACTCTAGAGAAAAGGACGTGTATTTGGATTAGCCTTTTGAAAAAAATAAATAAACCCAGCACTGTTGCCTAGCTGTCTCAGTGACTAAAAGGCAGCCCTGCTGAGTCTGATGCAAAGAGATTGCTTGTGAATGAGAAGCGTCTGTGTGTCTACACAAAGAGATGGAAATCAGTGAAAGAAACATTAATTAGCTCTTATAAATGTTTTTGTTTTTAAATTGCCTCTCTAAAATTTTCCCCAGATTATAATTACACTCAAGAATAAGCACACTGCATTTCAAATGTTAAGGAATTTGTAGGATCTTTGTTGATATTGCATATAGAACAAGTTAATATCTGCTTAATAAAGCAAAATCAATCATGTGTGTGTGCACGGGGTTTGTGTAGTTACATTTTAAAAGAGTAACCAGCTGGCCAGGTGTTTATCATACAACATGCAGATGGAGTCATTCAGGGCTTCCTCAGTATGCCAGGCATCCTGTAAATATAAAACGTAATACATCTCTATTCATATTCACAACTATAAAGCATGACTAAAGAAGAAATAAAAAAAACCTCATGGATTTAATTTTATTTTCTACATGCCTACTCATCTTAGAGCTTAAATATTAATAAAGCCATTTTACATGACTAAATTATTAAAGCCTTCATACCTAGTCAGCACAAAGATATGTCAAAGCTAGGTTTTGATTTCAAGCTTTGTCGGTTTTGAATTTAGCACTCGTATTTTGTTCTGTGTCATTAGTCAACTTTATCATACACCTTCCATCAGAAATTCATTGATGTTACTTATCTCCTGTGAAATGAATTTTTGTCCTCACTCCCCGGCTGTCGCTTGTTTACAAAGAGAAGTTATCGTGCAGTCGGGTGGTCTATGAAATCACAACATCCAACTGCTCCATATTAACTCCCCGTTACGCTCTGGGTGACTCAGTGGTTATAAATTAAGCATCACTAGGGGGACAGACCTGAGCTGCTCTGGAGTGTGCTCAAACTGCTAAGCATTTAGCATGGTCCCTACCTTGTCTTTGGCAGGCATCAGTTGGAAGTGCCCTGGTCAGTGCATGGCCAAGATGGAGCAGGATGCACAGGTGAGGGGTCATTCCCATAGTCAGTGTGGCCAGATTTTTTGGATGGCAGAGTTCAGCTGTATGGGTGCAATTATCCGAGTGAATAAGAGCAGCCAACCATTTCCATTTCTTCCATTTCCATTTTCATCCAGTGTAGATGCAACCTTTGACTTCAGGCTAAATGTGAAAACTCACTTACTCTGCTTTTAAAGTAAACTGAGGTATTTAACAAAAAGAGCTTTTTAAGTGTTGTGCACGTTTGCTACGCAGAGTAGCAGGTACGCTGTAAAAATTACAGCCCAAATTGCTGCAAAACAACCTCTAGATGAAGGCAAGCCATTAACACATAAAAGCTAAGAACCTTAAATGCAAAAAGCCTCTTTTATTAGCCAGTAAAAAAGAACACAATATTGTTCTTTTTAAGAGCAATGCTTCAATGGGAAGAAGAATGTCCAGGCAGGTGTGCTACCCCAGGATCATTTTTAATTTTGTGTCTTGACAGTAGTACAAATTGTATTTCACGACTTACTGTGAATTTTCTTTCTCTGAAACTCATGGCATAGTACCCATATTGGCTCCCATTCTTGTTATAGCTCAACTTTTTGTAATGTTTCTCTGCCCTGAGATAATTTTGTGGAAATTCTAATTCCCATGAATACAAATCTAAATTTCTTTTCCACACACGATACCTGGCAACAATTTGTAAGCTGATTTTCTAACCTTCTGTCTTGCATTTCAGAATCTTGTACTCAATAATAAAATCCTCTGAATGTCTTGTCTTGCTGTGTCAGCTCACTGCTGTGTTATCCCGTCTTGCTGTGTTAGCTCACTGCTGTGTTATCCCAGGGTTACCTCTGCCTACAAAACTTTGTCCATAGTATTTCCCACAGTCAATGCTATTAACTCACAGAAGGAATTAATGAAATTTAGTCTGAAGATTTTGAGTTGACAAGTCCTTCGGTGTCTGAGGTTTTTTCTTTCTCTCCATTTCCTAACACTGAAGGTGAAAGCTAGGGCAAGAAAAAAAAATCTCTGCTAGTATGTGATATTTTCACATTTTAGTTAGCCTTCTTCCATTTTATGGCAGGAAGACTGTTTCTTTTGAATTATGCTTGATGATTAAGGGAGAAAAACTCAGAATATTTCATAAAAATGTCAAACTATCCCAGTTCATTGCAGATATATATGCTAATGGTGGGATCATCTCACCTGATTTTAGAGGTTTTATTACAAGATTCACTCTGAGTTCTCTTTTTAGTTAATGAGAAAGAAAGAAGTAGGATGCAAAGCAGTTGACCTGATTTAGACTTTTAGCTGGAAAAGAATTCTTGTAGTCATAAAATAATGTTGTGGAAATGGTGAGCAAGAGAAGGAAAAAATACCAAAGAATTTTGATTGCTGCAGAGGCTGCAGCTTAGACTGCTTTCATAGTGTAGAGAATCTGCAGGCAGGAGAGTCCTTTTAAGTACTCCCAACCTGGAGAAAAGACACAGTCACAGCAGGAGTCAACTACAGGCATGAATCCATGCAAAACAGGCTTCACTGGCTTTAGAGATCAGGAAACTATTATTGGTTTTATGCATCAAAGTCCGTATTTGGATGAACAGAAAATGAAATGCTGAAAAAAAAACTAAAGCCATGGTTAAAAATATGATTATTTAGTATACAATTTTTCAACTTTTTTTTCCAATGCAAAAGCTTTTCCTGCCTTCTAAAACATTTTCTAGGTAACTCAAATTGTATGAGAACAGTTCTAAACAAGTGATATTGAGGTGCTTGGATGATCGCTTCTGTCCTGTCACTATCTAGAAATTAAGTTTATCTCTCTGTCCTGGAACATAGCAATGCAGGACAGAGTCACATACTTTCAAAAATGTAATAGTTGTTCCTCATACAGACCATGAGAAAGTAATTAGAACCTTACAGAACTCTTTTCTCTCGGGATTTGTGAAGCATTTGCTGAGACAATTTCAGATAACTTCTCAGTTATAGTTTCCAAAAGGTGTATGAAATATCTGACAAGGGCAAATATGGTTTTTGTCTTTGATGAGGTGGGAAATTGGCTTTAGAAACCAGAAAGCTTGTCTTCAATTCCATCAATAACTCCTGAACAAATAATTGTTAGGCCAATCTAATTTCTTTCTGGGACATATGAGACCTCTGGACAGAGATGGACCACAGATGTCATATATCATAGTTTCAGAAAGGCTTTTTGACACTCTTTCACACAGAAAGAGTGAATCCTTTTATGAGGGCTATTGAGACATGGTCTTGAGAAGAGTACCACAGCATGCATGCAAAAGTGGTACATACACACCAACAGAGTAGCTATCATTAATTTTCTCAAAGTGGAATGAAAAATTTAGTGAGTTAGGAATCTGCCCCTTAACTGGTCCAAAATAGGAGCATCTAGATCTTATGTTTTTAAAATTTTTCATTAAGTGCTTGAATACAGCTGATGATTAATGATGCATCAGACTACTTGAAACCAGGAGGGAATTAAACTATTTTGGAAGAAGGATTAGGATTCAGCATGACTTAATAGACTAGTGATGTGATATGAAAATAATACAAGGCTCATCAACACATTGCAATGCACTATAATATAGCAGGAGCAATGAACTGTACAAACATGGGATCTGTAATGTTGTACTGCAGCATTAATTAGTACTGTAAAGTTTTTGACAGGAATCAGTATTTTCTTCTGGGCACTAAGCTGCAGTAAAGATATGGACCACCTGGAGACGGCTTAAACAACATGAGCTATCGCAAATGACTGAAATTGTGAATGCTCAGTGGAATTAAGAGGCATTTAAGTCTTGCACACAATTTTGTTGCAAAGACAAAATGACCTTTCCTACAGATTCATGGTAGATAAGGTAAAAAGCAATGCATTTAAATTGCAGGAATAATAAAAAAAAATCTGCACAGACATTAAGAAAAATATTCCAATTGTAAGCATAACAGGAATGAAACAAATCTTGAAATATTGTGGCTTGCCAACTATTCAATATTTTAAAAAAATGTAAGAAAAGATATCTCACAAATGTCAGCTTAGTATGATTTGAGGTCCATTTTTCCACCATTTTTCCTTTATCTTTAATTTTGATGGATTACTTTTTTATGAGGAAAAAAAAACACTTATTTTTTTTGATTGCATGTCAATTTTATGGCTTCATTTCTGCCTGAACATAACTTTTGGCACTGGCCAATTTTCTCTCTGTTTTTGCCAGTACAAAAGACAACAATAACTGTGGGTAGACTCTTTTAAAAATGTTTGGTATTTTATGGATATATTGTTTTGATGAGTAACCCTAAATTAAAAAACAAAACAAAACAAAACAAAACACTAAGGGAGTGGCAGTAGTGTGCCATGTGACAATTCCAGTTAAGCTTATGACTTTGCCAAACTAGTGGTTGTGGTTTTTTGTTTGTTAAATAACAAACTTGGTTTTAGAGATGCTTATTTGCTCCATGTAAGGTAGCAGGTGGTTGGCTTGTTAAGTTTCTCTTCTTACGTTAAATTCTGTGGTCATTACTTATATCCTGCTGTCTTCTCTAATACATTTTTTTTTATCGGTTTCTTGTAAACTGGAAATAACCCATGGCCTAACAGTATCTTCAGAGAAAGTAAAAGTTTCTGTTACTGACAGTATATATGAATCTCATGGTGCTACTTTTATTTCTTGACTTAAGAGCAGGCAGTAAATAAAATGAAACAGGAAGAATGAAGAATGGAAGAAATACAACTCAATAAAATAAAGAATACAAGGCACATTTTTGATGAACTAGGAAAGACTTATTTGTTTAGAGATATAACATGCAAAACTGTCTACATGTGTTCAATTGCACATAGAGAGATCCTTATTAGCCTTAATACTGGAACCTCAGCAGGCTACTACTGAGCTTTCATCCTGGATAGGATACTGCTATTATGTGTGGCAACCGAGTCTGCAAAGAACAGGCTATTTTTTTTCTGTTTACTTCTATTAACTATATGTTACAAAAGGGTGTTTATTTTTGTTAAAAAAATTGAGCTTTTTTTTTTGGTCTATTTTTAATGCTGCCATAACATAGAGATTGACACATGCTGGGAATGGGTCATCTGAATGAGGTCCCTCAGCTCTTATTCTCTTCCATGCCTTTACACTTCTGTAAAAGCTTTTGTAGATGGTTATAGAATTGATTTCTGTTTGGCTATCTAGGGAGGATTTAGCTGCTCAGCTCCTCACCACAGGCAAGACAATCAAGTCATGGCTGAAAATATGATTTTATAATTAAATTGAATTCTGTTTTGCAGCTTAATCTAATTAGAATCTTTAGATAGAATGGGGACAAGTTATTTCTACTTTTACTTACCTCTATTTTTTGACATATCAGTTTCAATTAAATTTCTATGAATTTTTATTTTCTGTATATGATTTGGTGTACCTGTCATCTGTTAATGATTATTGGAAGCCTTTTGCATGTGCATTTTCATTGCATTTGCTTATACACTCTTACAAATTGTTGTTTTCATCCTCAATTACCTTTCTCAGAAAAATTTTAGCAGCCTAACAGAATGACAGTGAAACAAAAAACACGTTTTAAGCTTTAAATATACCACTAGGAAAGCAACAATAGTAATAAAAAACAATACTGCACTGAGACTTATCAAAGCAGCAAGCCCAGGTTTGAGTTCAGAGAGAGCAAGAGAAGAAACAGATATGTCAATTTGCCAACTTTAACATGTTCCTCGAGCTCACCTATAAGTCTAGCTTCTCTTCTACGGATGGCAGGGGATACTCTTCATTTTAGAAAAAGAAAAAAAAAAAAAAAAGGAAAAATAAAGAAACGTTGGAAACTCTGCACTAGATCAAGCTTCAGTAAGTGAGCCTGGAACCAGAGCTTCTTTGGGTTAATAAACTCCTTGTCACAGATCAAAGATGTTTATTATAAAATTAAATAGTCCCAAAGGAAATATATCTGCATGACTATTTTGCAGCTCTAAGTCAGAAACTTTGTGCATATACAGTGTGTTACTGCCTCTAAATATATGTTTATGACATTTTTCCCCCCCACAGAACTCCTGCATCATTCAATGAACACAAGAGAAATGCAATGGGAAAAAATCGAGATTGTGCAGGCTAATACAAATTTGACCTTTCTTTTTTATTGAGTTGGGAATCCAAGTAATATTCATTTTTATTAACCTTAATTTTAGTTATGTAAAGAAACATATACCCCTAAGCAGAAAAGGAATTCTGTACAATGAGATTTCTTTACTGAAATATTTCTTCCTGGTAAAGAAATATTGCTGTACAGGGAGACTAACTGTTGGCTAACTTTAATAGCCAATAACATTAATAGACTTCTCTGGGGCTTCTTAGGCAGATGTTCCCCTAAGTGCAATACATTTTTTTGTTTCCTAGTTCTTTGCTTATTTACCCTAGTGCACCCTGGATGTAGAAAAATTTCCCCATACTTAGACTTCATAATTTCTTGATTTTATATTGTAAGATTTTTCTTTTGGGCTTGATTTTCTGTCCTATGCATGTATGTACAGAAAAAAAAAAACGCGACATAGAGTAGAAATTGATAAGACTTGAATAAGAATTGAAAAGACTTCAGATGAACTGATAAACATAAGTCTAATAAAAAATCCAGCATAGGGACTGCCACATCTCATCCATAACTTTGTGAAAGAATGAAATTGAACACAGGACACTACTGATGAAAAAGGACAACCTGTTAAAGCGGCAGAACTTTAGAGACATATGAGCCATGCTTTTGGATGGTAGAAATTCTACATTTCTTTCTACTTTTCTACTTATCAATTATGAGTCCATTAAGGAACTCAGACTCACATAAGCCATCAGATGTTTTTAATAAAGATTTTCAGTTCCTCTTGAGATGGTCCAGATCTGAAACAGTAATCTCTGAATGAAAGGGTCCATGTCCCATTAATCTCCTTATATTCTAGACATCCTGTGGCACGGTGGGAGTTTTGTTCCATTTTTCTAATCATTAATTTTGATGATAGTAGGTGGTTAGCCTTGTTCTCTTTTTTATCCAGGCTTGCTTTGGAAAAATATAATGAGGTACAGCAGGTAGAGTTATTAATCTATTTAAGAGGAAATTAATTTGACATGAAGTGCCTTTGTTTAGGAGAGTGCAGCTGCATTGTCCTGCATGCTTTGTGCTTTGAAAATTTATTCTTTTACAAGACACAATGAAAGGCAATTTCATATATACGTGACTGCTTTACAATTCCACAACAAACAATATGCTTACTAGTGACTGCAGTTTTTGTCATGCTGCCTTTACGATGTCATAAACAGGAGGTTATGGCATCCCATTATGTGGCATAGGAGGAGGAGGTAAAGATTTTACTATGTACAGGAGGCTTTGTATTATAAGCATGCTTTCTTAGAATCTTCTTTCAATAAACTTTGGACAAGAAGCACAAGAAAACCTGTTCACAAACCAATGACTGGCAGAGTCCCAAGGACGGGCAGGGACCTAGTGCTGCCACCCTTGACTAACTGGAGTCACCTTCCTTGACTGATGAGGGTCTCAACCACTCCTGAGACTGGGGCCAGGAAAAGTTCTAGAAGTCCAGGAGCTGCAGCAAATAAATACAGGCCTACAGAGGGTTTCCTGGGTGTTTGTCACTCAGAACAACCTTCCTTGGATGTAGGCATAGTGATGACCGCCTTTCTCTCCATCTTTCTCCAAGCTAAGTAATGTAACACAGGGCTCACCTTGCTTTCTCACAAAACTGCATAGGTTAGGCAAATATAATTGCTAGAAGACAATTATATCCTCTAAAATAATGCTTTGGTGTGGACCTTGTGTGTTGTTTCATCTTATTCGCCCCATCAGCACTGAGGAAATATGTGTATTTGAGTCGTTCTCTACTCTCAGAGGTGGGAGGTGTCTCTTCTGGGGTGACAACCTCTGTTACTTTTCCCATGCATGAACTGATGTGTGCCTGTGACCGCAATGTCCTTAGTGCGTTATCCTCCCCTTACTACTACACATTCTTATTTCTGGTATGTGCCTGTGTTCTCCTCACCAGGTGACACTCTCCTACTTTCTGTAGCTCCTCCACACTGGTTAGGTATGGACCTTTGCCCATCACAGGACTCTCATGTGTCTCCTCCTGTGCAGCCCTGTTTCCAGCAATTGCCCCTGGCATCTGTGTATCAGACTTTTGCAGCCTGGTCCCAAAACTTTTTCCATATGTCAGAAAAGGAAAAACAATGTTCCTTTCATCTTCTCATTTCACCATTGCAGAAGGGGGAGAGAGGGAGAGAGGAGGTGGCAGAGAATAACAGTTCATCAGGAGGTTCATCAGTGTGTATGTGGAAGAAAAGAGCAATACAAGGAGCTGAGGTGCCTTCCCAAAATCGTCTGTCTTTTCTGCCAAAAGCCAGCCCAGCTGACACTTTTGGAGAAGGACATTTGGGTCTTTGTGACTGGGCAGCCAAAGGCAGCTTTGACCAAGGCCCTGTGACAGTGGTTCAGATATCTAGTCCAACTCCCCTTGCTCAAGCAGGGACACCTAGAGCACATGGCACAGGGTGGCTTCCAGTGGGGTTTGGAAGATCTCTAGAACGGGAGACTCTACGACCCTTCTGGGCAGCCTATTCCAGGGCTCTGTCACTCTCACAGTAAAGGAGGGAAAGGGAAGGCAGCTTTCCAGTCCAGTGATCTGTACACACTGGACCATGGATCACTCATTTCAAAGACATTTAGTTACTACTGCAATTTTTATATCCCTTGCAAATTCAATATTCTTATTGAATATTGAATATATCAAATGTGGAGAGAAGAAGGAATGGAAGTGAAGGATTGGATCTGAACGAGAGTTGCAGGATACAATCTTATGAATCATCATTTGAATTGTCAGTGATTTCTTTGAAGACTAAAATTTGTAAATATAAAGTGCTATTGTTAAAAAGGACGATTTGTAGCTACCCTAAGAAGTTTCAAATACAAATTTTTGGGAAGGCAAAAGCCAAACCATAACTCACTTCACATCAAATGTAAGTTAATCATGACATAGCAAAAAGAACAGCACTGGTACTGCACAGC
>JAVCKT010098037.1:0-11100 GCA_032273925.1 Rhynchotus rufescens
CTTTTTTCTTTTTTTTTCCTTTTTTTCTGGGGGGGAGGGGTGATTTTTTCTTCAAACATCTGTGAAAGATAAGTGGAAGATGCAAATGTGATGTTTACCTCCTACTAATACAAAATTGAATTTTTCTCTAGGTCTTTCAATTGCAGCATTGTCTAAAAAGTGCCATATCCCATGTCAAAAAAAAAAAAAGCATAAGCAATGTAGCAATGTGTGTTTTGCTCCAGTGATTTGACCTTTCAAAAATATTCAAGCTGATTTTCAATTTAATAACATTTCAGCAGCAAACATATTTTAATACGCAGTGGACCGTTCTCAAAGTTCAGAAAACTGTTTGCACAGATGAAAAAAAGGAGAGGAAAGGCAGTAATAGGAGGAAACAGCTGCAGGTACCTCTCAGATAAAAAAAAAAAAAAATGAAACCAGGAAGTTTGTTCATATATAATCTGACAACACGTTTCTGATCACCCTGAGCTCCAGAGCAGCTTCTCGACCCAGGTTTGAAGCTCATGTAAATCAGCAGGATTCAATTAGTTCAGTGGGGTTTGAATCAAATCCTTCACATTTCTGCCGTTACACATTTTCCTGTGACAGCTTTGCAGGGCAGAATCAGAGCTTTTATGGAGAGGACAGGCACCTCCTGAGGAGGTACATGAAGCCAGCAGAATGCAGCAGAGGTTATGCCATCACCAGCCCCAGCTCTTGCCCTGACTCAGAATCACGCTGTAGTTCAGGTTTGACAGTTCTGAATTCATAGTGCAATAGTTTAGAATTGTAGTTCTATAGTTCAGAATTTGATGATTTTTGGTCAGATAAAAAACGTGGAAGATACATCCTGTACTGCTACAAGCTGAACAGAGAAGGCATCCATGATTTATGAACCTGCAAGTGAACATCACAAGGTTTAAGCAGGTTTATTTTCTGTGTTTATGAAACAAGCAAGCGAACCAAAATCTGCTATCTGGAAATGAATTTATCCTTCTGATTATTTAAATCATCTGAACTAATTTTATATCTCTGTTTATTGTCATTTAATAATATAAATCACAATAATATCTATATATAATATAGATATTATATATACATATATAAATATATATATTTATATATAATATATAATGTATTATATATTATATATTATACATTATACATTATACATTATACACTATACACTATATACTATATATAGTATATGTTATATATTATTAATATGTATAATTAATATGTAATAATGTATATTATATAGTATAATTATACAAATCACAAATATAATTTACAAAGGCTTTTTCAGGATTATATTTTTCAAAATTTCAGGACTTGTAAAAATTCCTAAGAGTCACTGAAGTTTGTTTAAATATTTTGATGTAGCACGACCCCAAAGGCAGGTCACTGTCGCTTCAGCCAAAATGCCTGCTCTTCTCTTGTATGCGTCTTACAGGTCTTTGGGTCACCTTTACTGTTGCTATGCAGTGTTTGACTTTTAGGCTTTTAGACCGACCTATGGTTTGACTCAGCGGTCTAAACAGCACCGAGTGCTGCCTGACCTGCCTTGGGGAATCGCATAAACCGGCACCAGCTGCCTGCTGCAACTGGAGCACTCCAGGGCACCTCAAATGGCTCTTGTTGAGGTACCTAAATGAAGTCCATCGGGTTAAGGGCCTTCCCACTCGCTTGCCCTGGTGCGTGTGTGTGTGAGTCAGGTGTCTCCCCACCATCTGTGCCACTTTGCTGAAGCAGTGCAGCTCCAGCCCGGCTAAGAGGTCCCCCAGTAACACCCCCAGCTTGCAGACAGACCCAGGCAGCTCAGCTGGAAACATGCTGGGATCCCTGCACTGGACACTGGACAATTCCCACCCTTGCCTTGGGTAGCAGGTGTTAAAATAAAAGCATCCAGAACACTTCTTTATGGGGACACATGACCTCTGGAGAGATGTACACTAGAGGTGGGGGGAGAAACAGTTACCAAAGCCAACGTCTGAGCTTGCCACTATTATCAAAAACAACTGTTTAAAAAACAGAAGTAAATTACAATTCAGGCAGCAGCATTTCACTGGACAAGAGCTCAGGCAGGTGCTTGCCCCTGGGGCCATGAGCTAGGTGAGGAATCTCTCCCTCTCTGCAAGAAGCTCTGGGTTTTCACTCTTCCGTCTGACAGCAAATTCCTCATAGCTGGAGCTAATAAGGGGGAGGGAAGTATGTCCTTGCAGACATCCGTATTTCCAAACCTGTTATATCCAGCTGGCATATATGTATTCACTGAACAGGTGCTCAGTTAAGCTGTTTTTGGTTTTTAATTCCCCCTTCAGTTCACTGTTAGCCTTTTACAGAGCCCATAGATGACTATTAAGACAGAGCATCTAAGGGAAGCACTCACTCAGCATATAAATTGTTTTTCCTAAACTGGTTCCTACTGATGATGTCCCTCTGCTGACGTCCCTCACCAGTTAAGGGGCTCTTGCTGATGCAACAAATCATTTACGTTCCGCAATGCTGTCCTGAAGGCAAAGCCCCCATCTGAAGCCATCAACCTCTGCTTTAGAAAAAAAAAAAGAAAAGAAAAAAAGCCTATGGTGGCAGAATGGTCACAAGATGTAAAACTTAGAGTGGATTTTGCTTTTTTTCTTGCTTTGTTTTAGGTTTCAGTTGTTGGTTTTTTGTCTCACTCAAGAGGTTTCAAATGCCATAACCCCATAACCCCCTATCTCCCTGCAGATCAAGCATGGGTAGGACGAGGCAGTTTGCTAAGAATCTGCCTGTATCAACACTGGACACATCCATGTGTTGAGCATCAGAAGGCGACTGCTGCATCTTTGGTGTTGCCAGCACTGGTTTAGGTAGCTCAAGGTCTCCTCCCAGAGGGAATAATTCCCTTGTAGAGTTTGGGTTTGCCGTTAGCAGCATCTAAAATGAGGTATCTTCAATAAGTGAAAGACAGTGACTAAGATCACAGCCCCCACTCAATATTTCCAGTTTTGGACTTCATTTACCCTTTTGTCAAAATAAAACAAATAAATAATCAAAAGACCACAAGAATTTTTCTGTTTATCTAAGCTTTTGATTTGGTTTGGTTTGGTTTTTTTAAGGTCTAGTGGCATGATACTGATTTAATCTCTCCAGCTGGGGAACTGCTGTTTTTATGAATGTTGTTGATCTTTTTTCTGCTACTGCATTATTTAAACATTCTGTCGCAGACAAATGCAATCAGGTTAAAAACCTATAGAACAAAATACCTTTAAAACACTACTTGTGAGGGCAAAAGTTTTATTATCACTGCATTGGATTTAACTTCTACAGTGGTTTACTCTGCTTATGCATACAGACATAAGAATTTCTGTATGCACACATAAATTACCTCTACAGAGTGTATACATTATGTATATACTGCACAGGTATACATTATGTATATGCAGGCACAGGTATACATTATGTACACAGAGTGAACTTCGGGAAAAAATACTAATAAAAACTGACAACTATTATGGAAATTTGTTACTGAAATTTTTGAAATTGCAGAATTTATTGCCTTTTGACAATATTTTGCAAAAATTAGGAGTTGCACTTCTGCCCAGAAGGCCTTTGAGACACACAGAATCCAAATTATCTGATGCTCCTGCCTCTTAGGAGAATAGAAAGAGAGTTAAAGACCACTCTTCATCACACAGGGCAGGGGAGTGTTTTCCTGCATTTTCATACATGAAATCTTGACTATTCTTTATTGGGCATGGATCTGAATTTCTAATATCTCTTAGAATCTAAAAAAAAGCAATAAAAATATTTGTTCTAGAGAACATGTTATGGTTCTTCACAGAGACTGACTGAATGACAAATGCAGATATGCTTTTACTTCATGAATACTTCAAAATTAAAAAACAAACAACAACAAAAACACCTAAATCTTTGCTTTTGTTTTCCAGAAATGGCAAGATCAACTATTCTACTCTGCTATAGCAAGAGTGTGATGGAAGTAAACTGAGTCACTACAGGAACCCTATATTTCCAGTTTAGTTATTATATCATAACTTCTCCATGCAGATATGTCCTACAATAGACTGAACTTCTCCAACAAAATGCTTTGTTTCTCAAAAAACACAAAACAAAATTAAAGCACTTTAAAAATATTTCTCCTACCGCTAGGATAAAGAGCATTCCAAATTGTTTATACCACAATCATCTTCCCACACCTACTTCTCTGGACTATCAGCTGGAAATATCCACATAGCCATTCAGTGCTTGAGTAGGAATTTACAAATATTTATTGCTTTAGGTTTCCAATAGACTCGTATGCAGCCTGCTATTTAGTACGACCTAAGTCACTCCAAACTTGCCAGAAAAGCCAGATATTCAAGTAAAGGATTTCTGCCAAACTTGCTTATTGTTTTTCTCTTTCCTCAAAGGTTATCGATACCACAGACATCTGTATGCAGGTCTTCTATAAAGGGATTGATTTTACCCTGTAGAATCTGCTACCCATATAGTCAAATTGGCCAGTCTTTCCTGATAGAGCTGCTTTTCCCGCAGAACTTAAGAACAAAGCACCTCTTCATCCTAATTCACATTTATAATCAACGTTCTTCATGAAAACTGAGTACCAAATGTTTTTATATGACAGAAGTAACCATTCAAGTACAAGCTAGCAAGGCCACGAAATGATTTCCCATACAGTTCATCTCATTAACCCAAGCTGTGTTCTTGCTTTTTTGGTGTTGGAAGTCTCCATACAGATGCAAATAACTACATAAATACCTGTTGTACTTGAAAAAAAATGTCATATTAAAGAATAGATCTCAATGTTGTATTTCTTTTCCTTATTTGGAGCTCCAAGATCAACAGACCTCATGAAAACTTCATTTAAAATGATTAAACATTCACTGATACAATTTCATTGTACTGATACAGTTATCATGCTACAGTAGATATTCTCCACAGTGTGTGCACATGAATATCTAATTGTGATTTAGATCTGATTAATATTTATATTCCTTGAGGTTTTATCCACAGAAGTTTACAACAAGGCTCAACAACAGTAGGTGCTACAGCACTACGATTTTTAGAACATTCCAAACAGCCTGTAACTAAATTGCCCAAGTAAACTGCTATTATTTTAAGATCAATTGACCATACACAAGATTTTGGTGCTACTATCCATAAAAAAAGATTCTGAAGACATTTTACTTGCTATCTACCCATCAAACAAAAAACCTTGCTCCAATTTTTACATTATTTATTTCACATCGCAAAGGCTTATGAACCACTGATGTATTACTGAACAGGGAAAGCTGAAATCCCTTTAAAACACAATTTTCCTATTCTTTTTTTTATTCCTTTTTACTAAAATATCCTCTTTTCAGGTTTGAAGTAATTGGCAGTTACTCAATCACAAATATTCATTTCATAGTTTTAAAAGCCCACGGGTTTTGTTATGCCAAACTCTCTCCTAACACAGTTATGACGAAGAGCCCAGCAGGCATTTCTAAGCTCTCCTTTGAAGTACTAGTGCTCTAATGTCATAGATGTTTTTTTCTGACTTGACCTCATGAATGAGATTACATACTTTCCATTCTCTCTCATTTGCATATAATTTAGAGTCCATGGAAAGCAGAAATATGAGAAATTTTGTGACTGCAATTTTTAAAAACATTGAATTTGATTGTTATCTCACCTTGACACTAGTTCTCTGCTGCTTCTCCTTGTTTGGAGCATTCTGGGGACCTTTGAGTTCAGCCTCCTGCCTGTGTATGCTCTAAGGGAACCTTAAAAAGCCTACTCTTACACCAGAATGAACTATTGTTCTTCTCAACAGCCGATCTACTTTCTCCTCGTATTTCAGTCAAACCTCACAAAACACAGAATTTAAAGCTTTACAGTACTCGTTTTTAATAATAAGTGATCTTAAAAACACACATTTCAAAAGCATTGAAAACCCAACAAGTAACAAATCACTTGAAATAAATATTTCTTATAACAGTAGATTTGGCATTATACAGAGCATACTTGCTTCTGTAAAAAGTTATATGATTTTTTTTTTAATGAATAGGATATAGATTTTAATAGCAGAGTGAATAAATGGAAGAACTTAAACTTTCTCCTCCAGAACAGAAAACCAGACACGGATATTTGAGATGAGCTGAAGAGAAATGGAGATATTTCTCAGATACAATGTAAAATCATTCACTTCACCTTTTAGTGGTTTTCTGTATCATTGAAGACACAATGAGCATAACTCTAAGCTAAAGAAACAAAAAACCTGCTCCTCATGTTTGAACAGATTATCACAGAATGCTTGAGTTGAAAGGGACCTCTAGAGATCATCTAGTCCAACCAGGACACCTAGAGCACGGGACATCCTGGTGGCATCCAGGTGAATTTTGTGCCCTCTGTGCCCTCATCCAGGTCATTGATGAACAAGCTGAACAGCACCAGACCCAGTACTGACTCCTGTGGGACACCACTGGCCACAGCCCTCCAACTGGACTCGGCCCCATTTATCACTACACTCTGAGCTCTGCCATTCAGCCAGCCCTTGGTCCACCTCACTGTCCATCTGTCCAGTCCACACTCCCGGCGCTTTCCTATGAGGATATTATGGGAGACGGTGTCGAAAGCCTTGCTGAAGTCAAGGTAGACAACATCCACGGCTCTCCCCTCGTCCAGCTGGCCAGTCATCCCATCCTAGAAGACTATTAGGGTCGTCAGACATGACTTCCCCTTGCTGAATCCATGCTGACTACCCCTGATCACCTCTTTCTCCTTCATATGCCTAGAGATGCTCTCTAGGATGAGCTGCTGCATCACCTTTCCAGGGCCGGAGGTGAGGCTGACCAGCCTGTAGTTGCCCAGCTCCTCCCTCTTGCCCTCTTCGAAGACTGGGAGGCCACATTGGCTTTCAATTCACTCCAGGAAATACACATATATCCCCAAATCCTATACAGTCAACTTTGATTGCTTCTTACTCAAATTGCTTCTCAACTCTTAAAACTTACCTATTTGTTAACAGCATTATAAAAAGGAAACCTGCATGTTTCAGAATTGTAAATTCTTATTCTAAAATTCTTCTCAAAGCCAAACTGGAGGCTGCTTGGCCAAATCAAGAGACCTTTGGGTTTAAGCAGTTGGTTTGGGTTTAAGCAACGAGTTTTCAGAAATCTTGACAACTGCGGTGTCACCACAACAGGACAGGGAACGGTGCCCTGAAAAAAAGCGCTGTTCTTCTACAACAATGTGAGTCCCAACGTGGAAAAATAAATAAAAACAGGCAGTGGCTTGAGCAGTCTCCCTGTCAAGTCCGTCACGCGATGCGCTACTTCCACGAAACGCACATCCCATAGGGAGGATGGGATTCCCTACAGGTGACCTATACAGGTGTAGCCATAATGCCAGGAGCCTACAAGTGTCCCCAGCACTTGCAGCTCGTAAGTGGAACAGTTTTTGGAAGTGACATGCATCTCGATCCCAAGAAGTTTCCATTCTTTGGGCTGACAAAAAATAGCAGCTCCTGTGAGCACAAAGCAGTCCTGCCTTAAAGGCTTTTCTCCCTGAGGACTATGCGTTGCTGAACTATACCTTAACTCTGAAAGGGACACTCCTGCTTCCACAACTGCATTTAAATTTGGCAACTTGTGACTTAAAAGGAATCATTAAGTTCCAGACTTGTTGACCATACCTGGTATCTGACGCATTGAAAACTCCAAAGGTGCAGAGACCTTCCTAAAGGGAGCCTCCAAATCCCGATACACCAGGACAAACACAAAGAATCTATGCTGCGTTACAGTGTCAAATTCAGCCAATCTACCTGAAAACATTTCCAAGCCATGCAGCAAAACCAGTTTGCCTCACCTGCCAAGTTAATTTATTCACAATCCTTTCCTTTGCATTGGTCAGAATAAAGGCAAATACTGCAACTTCAATGGCAACTGAAGGGGAAAAATAAAATTAAAAGGATGAAAAAGTTGATATTCCTGTTCACTGAAAATATCTGGAAGTATTAGCTCAATCAGAGCCTTTTGTCCATACTGTTTAATTACAAAGCAACATGCATATATATAACAGTTCAGGAGATGTAATTGTTAGAAACAAACTGTTGTTCCTACTAATACCTTAAAAAAAAAATCAAATTTATAAAAATACTTGCACATGAATTTATCCCTTGAACTGTCAGGCTGATTTGAGATTTATTTTCCATGTGGGTATAACACAGTGAATGCGTCGCTTTTGAGGGGTTTCCCCCCAGGCTCTGTTGGGGTTTTTTTCCAGGCACATTGCCTGGAACGAATTCTGGAGTGAATCCTGCTTTTTGTGTTTCACAAAGCCAACCAAAGGCCAAAGGAGCTCAGTGTGATCGATGTGACGATGTCCCATCTGGCATTTCCATCCGGTCTCATTTCCAACCTGACCCAGAGCCAGGCACCTCTACTTGACCTGCAGGGACTGTCACTCATGCTGTGTTCCAGGCCACCATTCCCAAGGCGAAGGCCCCTGTTTGTGGATAAGAATTGGCCCTGGTTCCAGCACAGCTCCCAGTACAAGGAATGGTTCAACAGGGCCCATTTCCCAGATCTCACTGCAGACAAGTCACCAGCTTGTGCGCAGACTGGCCAGGAGAACAAGAGGAAGGAACGAGGCGCAGGATTTGGCACGAAGCAGTCACAGGAGTTACTGATAACCATTTGTAAGAGCTGAACACCTCAAACCGTGTGTTCAGTCCTGAGAATTGCTATGGAATCAGCACCTTCCCAAAGCAATGGCTTAGGGAAGCCCGAAGGGAGTGCATGTTAACGGTGCAGGTGATCATTTCTCAAGTCATGCCTCCTTCAGATTATGCTCTTTTTTTTTCTAATGTATATTTGATTCCTTTTAAATGTGTTATCCTATTTGGAATACAACTAAGTAACTGAAAATACTTTTGTTTGTTGCCCAAAGCTTTACTCTGCATTGCTTTTCGGTGAACCATGAAGAAGTCATTAAAATTTCCATATTTGCCTCTTTTTGGTCTGTTACGCTTGGTCACAGTACAGGTCTCTGCACTAGCTAATTTTCTCATCACAGTCTGTGCCTCTCCAATTTCAAGCTTCCTATTTACAACAGGGTGGTCAGAGAACACACACTCACACCATTAGCACTTCGTCACAAAAGGAATAAGATGCAACAATTCTGAGCACCAGGGGATCAAAAACTGGATCCTAACTTAGATTTCAGGGTTCCAACTGACAGAACACACTCAAGTTACACTGACAGACAAACCTGAAGAAATTCAACTGATAAAACTGTCATGCAGGTGAGCTGCTGTGACGCTGTCAGTACTTTGGACCGAGTGATACAAGGCTACGAGCAGGAATGACTCCCTCCCAGCTACACCACCTCAGTCTCTCTGGTCACAGGTGCATCTGAAATTTTGTTATAGATCATTTCCCCCCAACAGATCCGAGTACCTCAACCCTGAAGAGAAAGAGATGAAGGTGCAAGTACATGACTCGTCCGGTGTTAACATTATTTCATAACAGGACATATTTGTCTCCAGTCTCTCCAGGCAGCTGATGCACCTCAGGTCGGGCACGGGCTGAAAAGCCCACACTGAAGAAACTAAAGGCCGGTACCCAGCGAGCAGCAGTAAGAGGCTCCCCTCAGCACTGCTGGTCCCATGAGAGGCGAGCAACTGATGTTAGTTCCAAACAGGATAAGCAAAATCTGATTAGTCTTTCAAATATTTTAAAGCAGCAGTGCATTCTACTAAATCAAACACCTGTGTCCTCTGTTTAGAATGATCCTGTGATACCTTTCAGCTTAAAGAGGCATAATTGTCAACCAACTGCTAGTTCAACATCAAAGAGGACAATTAACACCAACAAGGGTCACTAACACCACAACTCAAACCACAACTCCTAGTATTTCACCTCCGGAGTGAGCAACCTCCCCTCTAGCTCTCTCCAGCTCTGCCAAGCTAGAAGCTAGGGAACTGCTCTGCGCTTCCCAAGCTTCCAGCTGGGCCTTGTCCTAAAAGCACAGGAGAGTTCCAAGAGCCATTCGCAGCTCTGCCAAAGGACACAGGAATTCTCACTCCTTCCTCCTAGACTGGCATCCATGTCCCTGCCCAAGTTCACTGCCTGCTCATCACATGGGTGCTGCAGCTACACGGCAGGCTGATTTTCAGTGCTGCAGGTACAGAAGCAGAAATGTTTAAACATACATATACGCATATACATACATACAAATAAAAATTATATGAGCCCCACCACAGTTGCCAAAATAACTTTACCAAAAAAACTCAAGTAGTCATGAACTTCAGTAAAGATGAGTATTTCATCATTCATATTTTAATGAGTAAAGTATTAATATGAGCACCATTCTAGAAAACAGTGGAGCAACAAGACCCTCCTAAGAGGGTCTCAAGATACCTTAAGTTTTCTCAAGATTTTAAGTGTGAAGAAAAAGTCCTAAGAATCAAATAGCTATTTGATTCTTGTACCACTGGAAAAGATATTCAGAAAGAAATTGTAATCAAGAATGTTGTTAAAAATAACATCACTGAAAGAGCAAAACCCCGCACACAAATGGCTTGAAGCAGGCTGCTTGTTGGATGCTTTCATCTCATACATCTAATACACAAAGTTCGCTGACCTTACAGAATCTGGAAATAGATTTCAGAAGATAATCCAAAAAAAAAAAAAAAAGGTGTGTGCCCGTAAGTTGTCTATTGATAAAGTAGATTTTAATATGCCTAAATATAGTAGTTATATATCCAAATTATATCCAAATGTTCTCTGCATTTCTCTTATATAGCTCACAAATAAGAATTATTAATAAAATTGCTTACTTACATTGAAGGCATTAATTGCATTTTTATCGTAATACTTCTTCTTTTCATATTTATCCCTGATGAAAAATTCAACAGCTCTGGAAAAAAAACTTGTTTAAGGAAAACAGGCACTTAGTTAAACAGCAGCATTAATCTGAATAACTCGTCCACTTTTTTAGTTAAATTGCATCAGAGGCTCATTCCTCTGAATTCTGTAGTTTTAAAGCACCAGAACATAAAACTTTGTACAAAACAACTGCTTTTGGTTTGTCCAAAAAGGATTTGTTTATTACAAAAAAAAAGTTGATCTTTTT
>JAVCKT010098038.1:0-11099 GCA_032273925.1 Rhynchotus rufescens
GGTGGAGCAAGCGTTTGTTCTGACGAAATGCTAGGTTCCTGGGTGAGTGCTAGCATGCAGTTAGGAGAAGGAAGAAAGGAAGAAAACTGCTGACAATAATGCTGAGTTTACTTATCTGCATTTAAATTAAAAACCATACCACACACATATATACATGCATGCATACATATGCCTGCAGAAAAAAAAATGTATAAAGCATATAATTTTTACTGGAAAAAAATGAAAAAAAAAACCCACAGAGGCACAAGATGAAAAGGCATACAGATGTTCTCCTACCTAATTGAAATGTATAGATCAAGTTCAAGATTTACCAGAAAGATTGCACGCAAACCACACTGTTCACAGCATAGGAGCTGATGCCCGTTCTCACCCATTCAGAGAGGGAGATCATTATGAGAACATAATTGTTTCGCAATAGCAACAATAAGCTTGGAGAACAGTGTCTTACAATGACCCTCCCTATTAACTCCACAGCATTGAAATCTTGTCCTTAAATTTGAGTTACTAATTTTCCTATAGTCCTCTTTTTTACTGATATCAATAGTCATTGATAAGCTCTCTGACAAATGTCAAGAATGGGAAAGGATAAAAGGCTTAATATACAAAATTCTGCTTTTGTGATTTTCAACATGTTTTTCCTTCTAGAAAGAGAGGATATTTTAAATGAAAGTATTCACGAAAAACTGCATGCTCTAATTTTGCCTAAAATATTTCAGAAAGTAGACCATCTATGCTTTAGAACTACTTCAATGCAGTACCAAGTATTCTATCATCTTTTATTTACTTTCCTTTTTTTATGATCATAAAGGTAAGTCAGGTAGGAAGGGATCTCAGGAGGTTTCTAATCCAACCTCCTGCTCAAAGCAGCACTAAGACTAAATACAGGCCAAGTTACTCAGGGCTTTGTAGTTTGGTCTTGAAAATCACCAAGGACAGAGGCATGGCACAGCCACTCTGGATGTCCTGCTTCAGAGTTTAATTATCTTGACAGTGATCTTTTTCCTCTTATACCCATCTGTAATTCCCTTGTTTCAATTTATGAACATCATATATCACTTTCTTATTGTGCTTCTCAGTAAAAGCCTGGCTATATAACATCCCTTTGGGGCCCTGAGGCTTAGCAGTCTTTGTGATCCCTGCCTGCCTGCAGGCTTCTCTCATCCCCAGGCCCAAGTCTCCATTTCAACCCAGTTTGGGTTCATCAGTCCCTGGTCTGTGATGCTGTATGGGTGGTGAATTTCATGCCCTGCTGGACGTGTCACTGACGTGTCACTTGTTCTTATTAGCCCATTCCTCCAGCCTAAATCCCTCTGAATTGTGACCTTGTCCTTGAGCGTTTTGATTACACTCCTCAGTGTGATGATGTCCCTGAACTTGATGAGAATGTGTTCTGTCTCCCTCTCCAGGTCATTTCCAAAAGTACTAAACAGGACATGTGCCTGAAGAGACCCACGAGGAGTTCCACTTGTAACCAATCTCCAGGCTGAAGACTAGTGTTTAACTGGAATACTTTCAGCCAAACATTTCAGTCCATTTGACAACAAGCTCAAATTTTACTTATATAATGTTTTACCTGTTGTAGAATAGTAGAAACTCTTTTAAATTTTAATATTACTTGCCACTCTCATACCTAGCTGAACTTTAGTTTTCTAACATAACCCTTCCAACATCCTGTCAATATTCTCACAATCATCCTTGTAGTCCAGCCTCAATTGTGCCTTTTGCATACATCCTTTTATGCCTTGGAACTCACTCATGTGTTCCCTGCTTGACCAAGCTTATCTCCTAATATATCTACTCATCTTCCTATGAATCAGGGTGTACAATTGTTGTTTTTGAAAAAGATTTCACTAAAGGATATGTATGTATTATCTTATATTTCTAAATCATGACAAGGTGAATTAAACTGTCTACTAGCTTTACTACAGTATGGAGACTCATATATTCTTGACTATAAAGTTGGCAAAAATATTCAACATCCTTCTTTTCTGCTTTTAATTTATTTTAAGCTATTAAAAACTGACATTAGACCTATGGGGAATTACAAAATTCCTACCTAGGAACGAAGATGATTTTATTACAAAATATAATGTTCAACTCTGATAAAGTAACAAATGCCATTTTTGGTATACTGAAGATGTTTTACAGTAGGACCAGACAGACATGGATGTTTTTATAATATTTTATGCCCACATGCAGCACTTCTCAGATTTTGTTTTACTTTTGCAGTGCAGCTTGGCAATCAATATTTGTCAGCACCAAAATAGCAGAGACTTTGAAGCTGCAAAGGCTAAAATACCTGCTTTGCTTGTTTTGTTTTGTTATTGTTGTTGTTGTATATACAAGAAAAGCAGACTTTCATTTTCAACCCTTGATCAATCATGATGATGATGATAAACTGCATAATAAAATAACAGGGTTTTTAATTTTTTTTTTTTTAGATCAGTCTATACAAAGAAAATTCGGGGTATATCAAAACCTTACAGGTGAAGACTCATTGGTCAAGTTTCTCATAAAATTTATGCAGTAGTTACGAAGTATGGAGCTAATATTAAAAACGTAGTAAGATATTGGAAATGAATATGGAAAGAACATTTCAAAAAGTTGACATATAAATTTAAAAGTATATATTAAAATGGTGAAAAATAACTTCTTGCTATTTGGTTTGTATTTCATCTGGGAGAAAAAGGAAAATGTACATTTTTAGTAAATGATAATTTTCCACTAATACATGTCAGCATTGAGCCAGGCTCCTTTAAAATAGCTCAGATGTCTAACTTAGGGAAATATACACTGAATTTTGAAGATTCATATTTGTCATTATTATTGCAATGAAAACTTAGGTAACTAGCTTGGATTTAGGTATCCAGACCATAGATGCCATTAGGCCATGTAACCTGGATTCCACACATGATGTTTTAATTGCCATATGCTGAAGATCAAGTCCCACAGTACTTCAATTCTCTGGCAAAGCTGAAATACTAAGCCACGTAGATTTGAAACAAGTGAAGAACATAATGAAAAATGACACCAGTTGGCAAAAGTAGATACTATTCTTCCAGAACCTCTAATACGTATTTAGCACTGACTGTATATGTGTGTGTATGCAAGCATATGAATGTTTACATATAAGTATGTAAATCATATATTTGCAAAAGAAAACAATAACTATATATGGCTGTTTACCACAAAGAAATGGTTTACTACTGAAAATGACAAGTATATTTTTTTCTGCTGTCATATTCTATTACTAAGTTAATGAGCAGCATCTTATTGTTATCATCTTCAGTGGCATTACTACAGTCCAATTTCAATTGTGGAAAATTATCATCAATATTAACCAATATGACTGCCAATTTAATATGAGAGAAACAGAATCAAAATGACTGCTCACATGTAGTTTCCCCAGCTGCACTCAGAAATAACAATAAATAAGAATTTAGATAAATAAGAAAGATGCTAGCAATTGGTAGCATCTCAGTAATGAAAATTTCTCTCTCTCTTTATTTTAATCTTTGAAGGAAGGAGCACAAATGATGCATAAACATATACTTAAGTCCCTTCTTCCAAAAAGAAGGTCAAAATCAGTGTACCTAAACCAAAAAACGAAAATACTCATTTCTAAAAATTAAAATTAGAAGAAATTATGAATATGTGCGGTCAGTTAAAGCTTTTATAAAAAGAAATTAAAATTCGTAAAGAAAAAAAATATAGTTCATCCTTCATGGAAACTATAAATCAATTTTTAGAAAAGTATTTAGTTTGGAACCTACCAGTTTTTACAGTACTTAGGTATTGCAAGTGATTATTTCCCTTTCTCTCAGTTTCATGAGCCATAACTTAACCTCTAAAGTACATTACAGCTTTCACCATTTCATATTGTTCTGTTTTGATATTTCAAATGCTGCCAGTATAACATTTTGTACATTCATCTACTTATTTCAGTGATCTGCTATGAGTGTAAGAAACATAAATCTCTGCTCTTCACACTTACAAACTTTTGTTCAGTGCTATTCAGTCTATTCCTAGTCAGCCATTATTTAGATTTTCTTAATCTGTATCTTAATCATAATGTATCATACAAGCAATAACTCTTCTATAAATTTGTTGTGGTACAAACTGAATGATATAATGAAATATATATATATGATTATTGTTTGTTTGTTTATTTTTATTCGTTTTGGTAGAATGCTACTAAAGGTATGATCTTCCCAAGGCACAACAGGAAGACACCTAAGCAGTCAGATTTTTCCAGGCAATTCAGTCAATGGTTCATGTGCCCTAGGTTTTGTTATTGATCCATGAAAGACTTAATGACACTCTGGTTACAAGTTCTTTTATACACACACACGCACGCACGCACACACACACACATACACACAAGTAGACCCATATTTATATACATTCACACTTAAGCATGCACATACATACTTATATACACATACAATTGTGATTGTATTGCCTACAAACAAAGGCATCCCTTGCCTTTTTTTCTTATGAGATAGAACTATTCAGTCCTGTTGTTCCAACAATAAAAAAACAAGCACATAGAAAATGGATCAGATCCAAGGTAAATTTCTAAATTAATATAGAACAGGAGATGCTTCAGGGAAGGTATAATAACAATTTGTATAAGGAATGCTGATGCTTTTCACTTTGAAATAAAAAAAAAGAAAAAGAAAAAGAAAAAAAAGACTCTAAGAAAGAGAGCAAGACATAGAGCCTCAGGGCTGTTTTGCAAATATGCTGCCTCAGCAACAAAAATACCCTAGCATCATAATCTGAGAGTGGTCCTGTAGGGCTTTCATGCCAAAAAAGCAAACTAGGAGAACTGGCCAAAACGCACACAGACTTGGAAACCTGCCTGACGCATAAGTTATAAGGGGCTTTGCCAAGGGCTCTATTACAGCACTGGAAAAATTGTCCCATTTCTGTCAAATGTTCTGATTTCAGCAGAAAATTGTCTGCATGACAAATAATTATTTTCTGCCAGACAAATGACATTTCCTAAGTCAAAAAGACAGATTTATCACAATACTCATTTATAGATGATTATGTAATAATTTTAAAATTAAAACTAAGTTTTAGCAAAATTTGTAACAACGTAAAGTATATCTAATAAAATTCTTTGTCTAGATATTTTGTCTCTAGAGTGCATTGTGATAGACTACAGGCAAATATATCACAGAATCACAGAATCACAGAATATTTAAGGTTGGAAGGGACCTCTAGAGATCATCTAATCCAACCTTCCCAGTCTAGCAGGCACACCTAGAGCATGTGGCACAGGGTGGCATCCAGACGGGTTCTGAAGACCTCCAGAGAAGAAGACTCCACAACCTCCCTGAGCAGCCTGTTCTAGGGCTCTGTCACCCTCCCAGTAAAGAAGTTCCTCCTCACATGGAGATGGAACTTCCTGTGTTTCAGGATATATTCAGGATATATATATTCAAAATATATATATTATAAAATATGTATATATAAAATATGTATATATAAAAATAAAATATGTGATGAAGTTTTAAAGATAATTAAGTCCCTACAATCTTCATGAAAATTAGTGGCAGCCTGGAGGAGAGGAAGGAAACTGAAAGGCAATGAAAAATATATTCTCTCAGGAAACACCCAGAGGACAGTTTCTTTGTCCTGACCAGATAAATGCAAACAATTCCCTACAAATTGAAACATCTGTGATGAAAAATAACCACTGGCAACACTAAAGAGCAGAATTAGTGTTATCTTTGTTCTGAGGAACAGATGACAGATGCAGCAAAATAAGCAATATTATAAATGATGTCCTTCTATTAGTTCTGCTACTATTGAAACAAACTTCTTTCAGGGAGCTTAGCCTTAGAAGCACACAAATACTTTAGATATAAATACATAACTCTTGCTTATTTTATATAATAAAATTGCAGTCATACTGACCTTTCCTGTAGTCTTAGAGTTCATAAGGAGATGTTGAAATGCAAAGGAGAAAAACCTTCCAGTCCTAGAAAAGATTTGTCATCTATCTTGCATAAAAGATGGACTTTCAAAGTGGAAAAAGAAAATCAGGAAAAGAATACTCTTAGATGTGGTGAAATAATTTGTTGGCTATAGTACTCACTTATAACACAGGAAGCTTAAATCCAAAAACCTAAACAGCCTAATAATTTAGATCACACCATTATGTCTATAGATTATTTTATCTAGGTCATGCTATCCTTCTATATCCTATAAATAAATAAACACATTTTCAGTCTGTTTGGATCCTCACTTATGTGAATATTCAAAACTTTGAGTCTTGACTATCTTAAACAGGAAGAAAGAAAGAACAGGAATTATTTTTGAGGCATAAATGACTATGTCAAAAGTATACATTGTTGAAAAATGTTATGATTTGAACATTTTCTGATTTAAAATTCTAAAAAAAAATAGTCTGCCAGTAGTTAAGATTTCTAGAGAAAGAATGAATTGTGCACATTCATCTAGTATTGCTGATTTATTTCAGGTAAGCATTAAAATCACTCCCACTGTAGCTAATTAACCTTTAGTGAATTTCTTAAAACTGTTTTTTTTCTGAGACTGCAATAGTGAGAAATGGCTGATGTTGTATTCACTCTATTTCTACAAGAAATTAAAATGAACTTTTGTTTTGCAATGAAAATCTCATTTCACCTGATAGATGCTTTTTCTCTTACATATGTCCTGATCTCAGGAGAATGTTTCCATAAAGAAGACTTCAGGAACATAACATTTCACATGAAAAAACTTTTTTCAGACTTAAAAGAAGCTTGAGCCTAGCTATGGAGTGAATTCTTTTCCATATTATTGCTCCATAAGATACACTGACTTCAGAGCTGCAATCTGTTCCAAAGAGAATACTTCACAAGATCTTATTCAGCCTCTGTCCTCCCCAGTCCCACTGGCAGAATGTATTACATTTGTTCACAATACTCACCCACGAAAAGAAAGAAAAGGGAAATAGATAGCTATCAAAATTCAGTACAACTGTGATTCACTCTGTAACAAAGGAGACCTAGTGAATGGGGAATACAGCACCAGCAACATAAAATATTTTGTAAATAGAATTCAAAAAGGCATAAAGACTGAAAACAAAGTTTAAACTTCTGGGGAAAGCTTGCTCAAAATAGCTAAAATACACTGGAAAAGTATATGTAGGTCATGGTAGGGCAATAGTCATGAAAGCCAGATAAGAATAAAAATAAAATATTTACTCTTTACCACTTCACCTAATCTACCATAGTCAGATTTGTGTTTTAGGAAAATCCACAGTTTCTACAAAATTCCTTACAGATTATAGTAATCAGCTGCAAGACGCTAATAAACATGATCTTCAATCAGAGGAATATAAAGTTGTATTAGAGAACTAAATAAATATTTTGCATCTTTTTAACCTACAACTTTGAGGGTAGATAGCTATCAAAAATATTGAACTTCTTCTCTTCCTTTCAAATCCTTAAGACTTTGTAAACTATGCAGTGATAACACTGAGCATCAATTATCTTTCTAAGGTGATAAAACAGTAAGAACTTCTCAAATACTGAAGAATATTCTAGAGCACTGAAGTAGTCAAATTTGGTGCTAAAACAATTTTGTTGGGTGGCTGGGCATATCTCTATATCTGCATGCATATTTATATCTATATCATTTAGATTTAGATGTATTTATTATTTTTTCCTTTAGGCATCTCACTACTAGCAGAAATGAACAAGAATGGTTAGAATCTGATGAAGGGAGAAGATCCATCGGCAAAAAGTGAATTTTAAATATGCATTTTGAAGTGATCAAATATCTCATTTAAATTCAGATAGATAAGGATCTGCAAACGCTTTTCTCAGGTTTCATTCAGAAAAATGAAACACAGTCTTCAGGCAGTTAATATCTTCTGTAACAACATAAATATTATAACTACTCTCTCCTACTACGACTCTCTTAGAAATTTAACCGGGCAAATTTCACAATGAATAGGGTTTTTTTTGTGTGTTTCCTACTGTTAATATTTTGAAACTGAGTTTCACTGTGTCTATCAAGAATTATAAATTCTTTGCTCTCTATGAGCAGTAATAGACTGGAGAAACTTGGAAGGCATTAGGAACTAAGAATTATTATATATGAAATTTCAGTGTCTGCTCTCATGAAATGTAAAAAAAAAAAAAACAAATAAACAAAATGGGAAAGAGAAAGACGACCTCAAATATCTCATAGGTGGAATGATGGCAACTGAAACAAAGCAAAGCAAACTGACAAGGACCATAAAATATGTGATCTTAATCTGGAACAGAAATGTGTTAAGATTGCACCATTAAATGTAGTTCTATAGTCTGGGTTTATGCTCCATATCACAAGGCAGAGATTTTCTAATCCTGACATTCTGACAATGACATGACTCTGTCATCACTGACTGCAGGCAAAACCTCAATAACTTGCCTGTCCAGAAAGTGTTAAGATTAATCCATACTTTAGTATGAAAAGGTGCAATATGTATGAAGTAGCATAACAAACCTGTAAATAAAGATATCCATTTCTCCTACTAAATAATACTTTAAATGAATAAAAAACCCCATAATTTTATAGAAGTTAATCATATGCAGAAATATTTTATGGTTTCATATTTTATGGCATTCAAAGACTATTTTGTTTGATATTATACAGAAATAAAAATGTTTAAAAACTAAGAATGCCTTTTCTTCCAAAGAGCTTTCAATTTGAATGAAAGACAGACCAACTAATTCAGGTAGCTAAATTGGGTAGGTCAGTAGGAGACAGTGAAAATCTCTCATAGGCACATCTCAACTTTTACACTAGTCTTAAAACGTTGTACTTAATTTGTTTCAGTGGTTGGAAATTGTACCCAAAACTAGATTGATTATCCAATATTGTATCTTGAAAGAAGACAATCATAGAGTTTGAGAAATGCTACATGAAAATGTAATAAACTGAACACTACAACTTTTTCATATTTGTTGCCATAATTGAATAATAAATTAAAAACACACTTTCACAACTTTTAGAACATCTCTAATTTTATTTCTTTTTCTAGTGTTTGGTCATTTAAGAATGAGTAAGAAAGTATTTTAAATATGCTGCTTGATGAATAACTTTTTAACTGACATACTACATTTTTAATATGTCAATCTAAACTTTCAGCAAGCATTTATCTAACAAAACTATCAACATACTGTTTGATGGCATAAAAATTCTAATAGTTACACAGAGACCAGAAAGTGAGGAATGCATCAAAAATCCAAGTTGGGTGAGCTTGCAGTGAGATAGCAAAAAAATAAGGACACTCATCTAAGAATTTCCGTTTTCAGTTGTGCAGCTGCCCTATTCACATTTCTATTTCCTATATTTCCTGTTTGGTAAATGGAAGATTTTACTGAAATGAACATTTAATATTATTGACAAATAGTAGTTCAAGATATAGAGTTTATCCCAAATGATTACCCATAAAACCTTTTTCTCAATCACTTACAAGCTATTTTTATATGATACAGTTTTAACAAGAAAAAAAACCATGAATATTTCAGAAAGTTCTTAAGAAATATATTAGCATTATTTTCATCTTTTAAGGGTAAAGTTGTTTTTAGAAGTCGTGATTGGTGAGATGAATAGAAAAAAGTTAACCTCATAATAGGGGCGAAAAAAAGTCCTATGAACATACTTTCCAAGGCAATATGATATCTTGATATGAAAATCTAATATTTAAATTTTAAAAACCTTTGACTTTTAAAGAACTGTGTATTATTAATAGGGCAATTTATTAGACTTCATTCATAAGAACCTTTGCACTCCTAGTACATTTATGTCAGAGATCATAAGATCTTATCTTCCACTTTTGCGTATTTATGCCTGTACAAAACAACACAATTAAAAGCACAGGAAAACCTTTGAAAGCTAGACTGCAAAGCCACTGTAACTAGAACCAAACTTGTATATGTCTGAAAAACATGTATTTGCCTTCAAAAAGATATTCTCACCATGAAGCCAATCTCTATCATTTGAATCTTCTTAAATATATATTTTCATAAATATTTTATCAGGTTTGGCCCTATCCATAGCTTGTATGTAACTGTATTTAGAATACTAAATTGTCTTCAAATAATAGGCTAAAGTTTGTGCAATAAAGATTCCATCCTGACATCAATATTACTTTTTTTTTGGATGGTATTTGAGAAATTATCTAAAAGACAAAATCAAAGATTTGATTTGAGGATAATACCAAGGACCTTTAAACAAAGAAGACATTTAGCTTCTCAAGTCTATATCAAAAGAAGAGAGGTCTTTTTAAGAAAATAAGATACTTGGACCAAAAATCAGAGCAGAGAATACTACCATTATATTAATACTTATAGCAGGCATTTTTGCTGCTCAATTGTATAGTCATTTCCACTGTTGAGTAGGATGCTGCAGAAATGCTTTCCCTCTCCTGTCAGGAGGATGAAGAAGAAGAAATAGTCATGGGTCTATGAAGAAAGTGGATAAGGAAGGAAGCCAGCCTCCTCTTCTAAGAGGGAAGAGAACGCAGAACTCAAGATTTCTTCCCTGAAAATTTCCTGAACTTTACATGAGAGTTATTGTAATTACTTATAAACAGAAACAGATTTGGAAATTCTATTATGTGGGCTTCCAAAATTCTTTCTAGTTTTGATAATTTTGAATTAGTCAAAATGAGTGGAAAACCCGGAACTTTCCATCTCACACTAGTTGAGAACTTAAATGACAAAATGACAAATGACAAATGACAAATTCTGCCATTCTAATTTAAAAAGTGCAACTGCAGCTAAAATGTCAGTGAAAAGATGGTCTTGATAATGGTGTTAACCTTCTCAGGGAAGTATGGAGAACTTGGCTTACAAAGAAGCAACAATTCTGCTTATCTAGTGTTAAATTTAGATAACTCACTTATATTTATCTTTAAATTATCTTGTGCCATAATGTCAGTGATCAGAATTCCCACCGCCAAACTCAATCTTGCAAACTTCTGGCAGCAACAATCGTCTGCTTGCATCTTCCATTATTCATAAACATATAGCAATAATCCTGTTTAGAAAAAGCTTGCAATTATTGACAGAAGAACTCAAAGCTAGATC
>JAVCKT010098039.1:0-11099 GCA_032273925.1 Rhynchotus rufescens
TCCTCCCCAGGTGCAGGACCCTGCACTTGTCCTTATTGAACCTCATGAGGTTCCTCTCTGCCCAGCTCTCCAGCCTGCCCAGGTCCCTCTGGATGGCAGCACAGCCCTTCAGAGTGTCGGCCACTCCACCCAGCTTGGGACCACCTGCGAACTTGCTCAGGGTGCCCTCAGTGCCCTCGTCCAGGTCATTGATGAACAAGTCGAACAGCACCGGGCCCAGTACTGACTCCTGCGGGACACCACTGGCCACAGGCCTCCAGCTGGACGTGGCCCTGTTTATAACCTGGCCTGGATCACAGCGGGCGCTTTTGACAGGAGCTGTTGTCAGGAGCTTACAGCAGGAGCCGCGTCAGCCTCCTCCTCCCGACCTGCCCACCTCCTTGCCACCGATGGCACGTTTGGGCATGAGTCTTCTGTCTTCTGGTTCCCAACCACCACGTGGTACCAACCAGCAAAGGCCCAGACTCCTCCCGGAGTCTGGAGAGCCAGGAGACCCAGGAGAGCTTGTTGTACAGCAGGTAACCTTAACTCTTCATGGAGAGAGGGGAAGTTCCACAGAGCCTCTTGCTCAGCAGCAGCTCCTTCTGCCATCCCACGATGCCAGCAGGGATAGAAATCCCAGATACCTGAACTCGGATCTTCCCCAGGGAAAAGACTCAGGAACTGACACGCCGAGCTCGAGTCCTGGTAAGAACTAGGTGCTCTGCTTGGCCACCCTGTCCTGACACCATCGCCTTCCTGGAGCCCCTTGCAGGCACCCAACGCACGGCGGCCAGGCTGAGGACAAGCACTAGGTGGAGCCACTCAATTGGGAAACTAGGGCCGGCTCTGCAGGGCTGAGGGCAGCGGCAGCGCCCTGGGGCAAGTGCCTGGGGCACGAGGCCCGCGGCGACGGCGAGGCCAAGTGATCTGTGTGGGGCGGGAATGGGGCTGACAGCAGCTCCCTCGCCCAGCCAGCCGGACGCCGTGCGCATGGCAGAGAGGCTTTCCCGCCTAATCCGTGGCCTAGGAGGACAGCGAGGTTGGGATCTGGAGGATGTGAGCCAGACTGGCTCTGTAAAATGTTTCTCTTTCCAGGAGAGTTAATTCAGGGCACTCCTGTATCCCCGAACGATTTCTTCATTGCCAGTCATTCTGGGGTTAAACACTGGGTTTTAGTGGAGCCCCTGCAGGGTTAGGGAGTCACTGCTGAAAATGATGCTCCTGCATCAGGACATTTCCTGCAGGGATGACATGCTGGACGGGGCTGCACATCCCTACTCCATCCTTAAGTGAAGGAGACCTTTTCTCCCCAGACACCCTCCCACGGCAGCACGGGTGTGTCAGACCTTCACCGAGACCTCCCGTGGGGCCTTTTCCACCCTGGGCACAGGCAGGTGCCGTCTCGGTGCTCTCGTTGAGTGGGGCTATGGGCAGCGCCGGCTGCGCCTTGCCAAGCGCTTCCAGTAACCGCTGGCAGGGAGCCGGGCTGCCAACAAAGACATCTGCGCATCCACGGGGCTGAACTTCCAGGAAAGAAGCTGGGAGGCTGCAGGAAACCCGGCTCCCAGCCGGGTCTGCGAGCGGCAGATCTGTGCTGGACGGGGAGCACACCTGAGTCTATGAGTCTATGAGTCCTGAGTCTAGTCCTAGAGAAGAGCCAGGTTCTCAGGAAACACCCTCAAAATCTCAGGACAGATTAAACATTTGAGGTGTTTTCCCTCTCTGAGGACTGTCGTGTCCCTGGACTCGGCGTTTGTGGCGGGGTTGGGCTGCTGCCTGGCCTCGCCGCCCACGTCCCGCCGGAGCAGCCCCGTCGCGGGAGCCTGTCCCGCTGCGCCCAGGCTGGCGCCTCCCCTGCGCAGAGGCTGCTCCGGGCCCCGGGCAGGGTGCTCACACGCTTGCGGGCTCAGCGTGATGTCAGTGGTGCGCGAAGAGGCCGGGCGCTCGCTGCGGCTGCGGCTGCGGCTGCTGCCTCCCACAGCGGCCACAGGCAGCAGCGGGAGCAGCCCGGCCTCCCGTCCGCGCCAGCGGCACAGCCAGGCACCCGTCCGCACTGCTGGAAAATGGAGCTGCTGATTTTCCTGTTAATAACCTCAGGAGAGAAAACAGCCGCGAGTGGCCGGTGCGTATCATGGATATGGAGAATTCCCAGCGTGCCAAGGAGACCCCCGCTGTGCTTGATCTCCAAATTGGGAGCTCCCACAAGGGCCGGCAAACGTCAGTCCACGCAGTTCACAAAGACACTGCTGGATGGTCGGCAGCGCAGCGCCAGCCGCTGACAAGACGCCCTCTCAAACGCACCTTCCTCTAGCCTGTTAATGCAGCATTTTACTGGTAACAGCCAGGCACAGGACGTGGGGCGGGAGCCGCCGTCCGTCTCTCCTGCCCCGGGCTCTTGGGTGGCTGTTTCCCCAACCCGGCTGAGATGTGAAACGGCAGCCGGGAGCCGAGGGCCCTGCTCCTCCTCCTGCCCCCCGAAGCCGGGGACACTGCAGCGTCTTGCGCGCAACACGCGGGCTGCCCAGCGAGCCCTGCAGCAGCGGGACCGCCCCGCGGGCGCCGCAGGCCTGCACTTTAAAGCCACAATGGGCACAGCTCAGCACCTTGGGGTTTGTTGCTTCAATATCTTGTGCAGCCCTTTGGGGAAAGAGGCCGAGCAACCTGCGGCCAGTGGCAACACGTGTGGTGCAGACCATGCAGCTCTGCCCGGGCTTCAGCGCGGGCTCCTTTCCCCGGAGCCCGAATGCGGCAGAGGAGGGAGCCAGTGACCTGTGCGTGGGGAGGGAAGAAATGAGCTCCATGGTCTCCTCAAACCTGCTTTTCTTTAGAAAGACACTGGTTTTCTTTTAGAAGTGACATTTTAAAGCAGAGCATTGATGTTAAAAAAGAACATATTTCTTATATTCATTGGGTAATAGCTGCTTTCTGTCTAATCCAAGTCGTTGCTGTTATCTATAACAATTCTTTGATCAGTGGAGACATGCCTAAGCCTGCACGTATGGGAAGCAGAATGAGGCTCTGATCTAAACTTGGCAGAGCCAGAGCTGTTCCCCACGGTGTCTGTTGCAAGAGCATCTTGGGATGTACTTGATGGATAGGGATCTTTTTGCATCTGGTATATGAGGCAAAACAAAGCGTTTGTCTCCAAGTCAAATAATTTACAGTGTAACTTGACCCGAGACGGGAATATGATATAACGCCGTTTGTCTTTTGCTGTGAGTCCCTGTTGTGGCCAGACATGTTGATTTTCATGCAGGGATTAAAGGGGGAGATGGTCAACCTGTAGCTTAGACCCCTGAGCTTGACCTCAGGCCTGAGGGAGAACTCTCTCCTCCTGGCTCTTGGTGCTTGTTGTTCGTGCATTCGTTAAAATGGATAACCCTCTAAAATCAGAATCTGCTTATGGAGACTAAGATCAAGTCACTCTGTAAGTTTTCCTGAGTTAACCAACTACATATAGGGTTGCTTTAGTGGTTTATATCCCTTCAAACACTACCAAGCACTGGATGGAAAATGTGAAGTTAGGATGAGCTCCCAGTTCAAACCTGGGCAAACAGCCTTACAGCAGGAATGAACCAAAACCAACAGCAGCAGCCAGGCTGTGCCTGGAGAACAGCACGGGGAACCCTGGCTTCCTTCCCTCAGGCTGAAGGAGTTTAATCTAGCAACACTATTTTTGCTATATTCACCCTTTCTTCAAATATTAGTATTGGAAAAGAGACTCCCAGAGAATGCTGCACACTAACAAGAAGTGTGCAGGACTGACGGATTGGTTGCAGTTTGGGCTGACTTTTTAGTAAGTGACCAACAAATTGGGGCAGCCTCGAGATGACAGATGGCCTCAGGGAGGAAATGCTTCTAAAACTAGAGAAAACCCTGCAGAAGAGAGGTTAGTCTAATGAGAGGTATATGGATTCAGGACACCAGCAACAGTGTGGGAAGGGGCTGGTTTAGCCCTAGCATTTGAGCTCGGATATTATGTTCCCTGCAGCGGGTTTGTTTGTTTGTCTGGCGAGCCGGCAGTCTTGTCAATGGGCTTCTTGTTCTGTTTTCACCCAGCGAGTGTTTTGCTGCTGTTGTGAGGGGATTCCTGGAGTGCGGAGCGTGCGGTAAGCACGAGCACCCTGAGCAGCCCGAGCACCCCGGTGGAGTGGTGCCTGCAGGGCAGAGTGCCCTAACTTCAACCCTTGCGCTGCGGGCACTGCACTTCCCCTGGGAAAAGGGAGCGGCTGTGGAAGCAGCGGCGCGCGGAGAGCTCTCGCAGCAGGCACGCTTGGTGCCAGCTGCAGCTCCAGCCGCTCCCCTCTCGCCTCCTCGCTGCTCCGCGCGTCCGGCGGTGCGAGCGGCGGCAGGCGGCCGAGCCTGGGCTGTCCCTTCCCTGGGCAGAGGCGGCTCCGCTGCGCGGCTCCGCTCGGGGCTCCTGGCTGCGGCAGCGGCTGAGTCACGGAGCCCTGGCCGGAGCAGGGAGCTCCCGTCCACTCGCAATCCGGAGCGGCTCGCGTGGGGCCGCGAGGGCAGCGTGGGCCGGGGGCTGCTGCAGCCGCGTCGCTCAGCGCCGACCAGCTCCTTTCGCCCCGCGCACGGATCCTATTCGAAGATGCCCTGCATGCTATCTCCATCCCACGGCATTCTTTTGCCATTTTGCAACACCCTGATACATAATTAAGTTTAAAACATTCCATACATTTTTCTCTAAGATGAATACCAAATGTCCAATTGAATTTTTAAGCCATTTAAATTTTTAAAAAGCTGAGATAATTTTGTTAACAATTCGAGTACCTGCCACTTCTGCTTTATCAAAATGAATCTCACAAGTAAAGCTTCAGCCTCACGTTTTTGTTGGAATTGCCTTTGAGGAGGAAAGTGCATTTCTGGAGGAATCACCATCCACGTAGAGCCGTTCAGCAGCACTGCCCTGATCCACCCCTTGCTGGTCCAAGCAGGTCTCTGCCCAACTGCTGCCCCCAGAGGGGCCCTGGCCGGGGCGGGCAGCAGGGGTTCTGGCACTGCGAGCTCTTGCCAAGCAACTTAAGGATGCCCCATTCTCCAGCACAGAAGCTAAAGGAGCCCCACAGAAAGCAGGAACAGATTATCCCCACAGTGAAATGGTGCCTGTCTGTCCTCATTTCTTACAGGGCTCAGCATCAGGACTGTGTAGGTGCGCTTGGTTTTGCCAGGTCCTAACAGCTGTGGGTTGCCTGACTACAATAAACTGATTGATCTGTATATAAACATTTAGTTTGTGACACCTTCTTTACCCACTGTGATCCAGCGGTCAATCCTGGCATGGGAAACCTTTTTCTTAAGGATTTTGTTTCAAGAGGAGAAGTATCTTGTACCAGAGGTGATTGTGGCCATCTCTGCACCTTGTCTCACGCCCAGCTCTCGGCCCCAGCTACTCACCCTGCAGCGGTGCCTGTTCAGCCCTGGGGACGTCTCTCCTGCTGGGTTTTATGTACGGCCATTGGCACAAGGGACACGTCACACCGGGCACCTCCTGTCAAGATTTTCCTTGTCTTGGAAAGTTTAACATCAAAGGAATCATAAAGAAGGAAATAAAGTTCTCAGATAGGTAAGGGTTCTTTTATTTCATGGCTAGGGTTTTCATGGCAACTGCAGGGCTGAAAGAACATCAGGAAGCAGGACGTAGATCAACAGAGTTGTTGGGAAGAAGATGGAGACAGTGGAGGCAGCGCTGAACAGAAAGGGGCTACATGGGAGAATGGAGACACCAAGCAGGAAAGGGAGAAAATCTCCACGGTAAAGCTGAGGAAAGCAGAGCACAGGTGTCTGACTGGCCTGTGGCTGACAGCCATTGTTTTCCCAGCTGTTTTCTGTATCTTGGTAGCTTTTCCCACCAGATAACACATCTTCTCCAATACGAGGAAATGAGCAACAGCAGAGTGACAGCGTAGAACTGTAACTGGTACCAGAGCGGTGCAGAGGGGAGCTGGGGGACCTCCCACACAGGTGGGTGGCGAAGGGGATTGAGCACAGTCTGACCCACGAGCACGGGGCGGAGGACCAACAGAGACAGTGACTAAACAAATCCACCAAGAGGGCTCGGTGCAGCTGGTGGGGCTGTGCGGGGCCGGGAGGAGGTGACAACGCAGAGCTCTGCGACGCTGCGCCGCGCGCGACGACGGCCGTGCTCCCCCGGCCCTCTGCAAGAAGCTGCTGGGAGCTGCGACACAGCAGGGAGCAGCTGCTAGTTTTTAATTCCGACCATCTGAATGCCTGGAAGAGGAGAGAGCCTATGGGCCACTCCGGATTGCTGAGGTTCAAGCGGAGGCCGGGGCTGGGATGAAACAGGACATTCCACCGGGGAGGCGGCAGAGCAGCAGCCCACAGCTGAGGCTCCTCAGCGACGCGCCGGCCCCGGCCCGCGCTCCCAGGTGCCCTCCTGGCACAGAAAGGTTGGCATTTCTGGGTGACCTCCTAATCGCTGCGAGGTGACTCGGAGCCCCCCAGCCTTGCAGCAGGCTGAAGCAGGTCAGAAAGCAGGGCGGGATAAAAGGCTCTGCAGGGGCAGCGGGAATCCTTGATGCCCTGAGTACCTAATCTCAGGTAGGGGAAGGATAGTTCTTACCAAGATTCCATATTGTGGCCCTCATGAGCAATGATGCAGCAGCGAAACAGGAGTTGGGGTTCAGACAGGAGCTAAAAAGATAGAAAAATAGTGGCTAAAAAGAGATAAAAATGGTACTTGCAAACAGGGGGAGCATTGCCACGAAACGCTGAAAGCTGAGCTCCCAGGGCCTAGGCTAAGCGCAGCACTAGGCTTACAGATTGCTCTTGGCAGGAGCAAGGCCTGCAAGCTGCACGCCGCGGCCGGACGCCCAGCGGGGTAAGGGAGGCTCCCGGCCTCGGCGCGAACGCCGCCTCCCCGCCGGGCAGCTGGTAACATTGATTTCCGGGGACCTAATCATGACTGCAGATTTAGGCGCGTTGCGTAATTAGTGAAATTACGGCGCGATGGAACGAGACTAGCTAAGAACAAAGTCCTCTTCTTCACGAGCATCAAGTACATCAATTTCAACAGCTCCTGCCACTGCAACACTTCAAATCTGGTCTCTGTTCGCTGCTAAGGACAGACAACTTCTCCGTTACTGATCTTTTCATATCAAAAAAGATAAAATCTGTCTAGAAGCTGATCTCGAAATCCAGCACATTTTTTTTCCCTCCTGAAAATAGTACCATCTGGAATGCTAAAAGGCTTAGGTGAGAAGTAGCTCTACTTCTGATGCAATCTTTAGTCCCCTAGAGGTGATTTTCAGGAAGCTGAGACAATTGTTAAGACCCCATAAAAAAAAGAAAATTTAATACTCATGAATTCAAGAGAAGTCTTATAAGAAACAGAATGCTCAAATTTCCCTGAACTGAGCAGCTAAAAAAATCCCTCAAGATCCAAAATCAGAGGTTGTTTTTAATAATTTTGGCTTTATCTCTTCAGGGCTCATTTCTTCTTTTTATGTGCTCGCACTAATGTCCCTGCAGAGGAACCTGATAGAGATCCAGCTTCTAAAAGTTGGTCTGTGAAGCACATGAGATCCTCAGATGAACTCGGCAGCAGAAAGGGAAAAAAAAAAAAAGGAGGAAAAAAAAAAAAACCCAAAAAAGACCTAATGTTTACTTGACACTCCAAACCATAAATGAACAAATGATAACTAGCCCTGGCTCTACTCCTTTGTGCACCCTACTTGGATTGAGAGCTCATTTTGAACAGGACACACAGCTGTTAAAATGCTGACATGTGTTTCCTTATGATAGAGCAGTGCCAAAAGCAGAACTTGTTCAGAAAGACAAGCGATTTGATCATATTTTGGCAGAGATAAGAGGAAGCCGTATACAAGCATATTCCCTGCAGGGGCCAAACTGATTACTTGGAACTGCTTGGTATTCAAAGGAGTTGATGAAAAACTTTCGAGAGCCATTGAGGCCGTTTCTCATTTTTCACAACACAGTTCAGCTAAAGGGACCCACATCAGGGCTGTATAACTGAGATCAGCATCAGGCTCATTTTACAAAGGACTCCTTTTATTTATTTACGTTTTTATTTACATGTCTCCAACTCCAGCACATTTCCTACTTCAGCATTAGTTTTTGTGGACTTTTTCCTCCACAGTCTTGTAAGACCAGAGAAAGTCTGTGCCCATTACGTAACCAAGAGCTGCGGAAATCCTGGGTTCAGTTTCTGTAAGAGGTGCAACGCTGCTGGGAGCGAGCACGGGGCTAATGCTGCTCCAGCTCAAGACAAGGCTGGGTACATGGTTTACTTAGGCGACGCACAAAGGAAAGACTAAGGAAAAGAGAAAAAAACCTGCTTTAATCCTGTCTTTTTTAAAAAAAGTCTGGCAACCCAGGTACCTTCATCTCTTTTCCTCTTTCTCGATATAAAAGGGATATTAGAGATCCAATTCCCACTAATATGTATTAAAATGTTTATAAAATGCATTCCATCAGAACCTGAGCATTTCGGGCTGTGAGGTGCTCTGCATAGAGCCAAAGCCAACAGTTCAAGAGTTTCTAGTACATACACAATATATCAAGAATAAGAGCAAAGCTGCATCATCTCTGTATCATTCTGAAGCTGGGGAGCTAAGGAATTTGTCAAGGATCATGAATCAGTAAGAGAATGGGCAACTAAAGCAAATTACCCTCAATGCTTCTTTTATTTTGGGCAGGAAAATGCTCGGAGATCCTTTCCCAAGAGCGCACTGCAGGCCTATGAAGCACTGATATTCCTAGGGCAAAGTCTTCAGCTAAATTCTACTCAGAGAGCTCCAAGAAGCCACGAGTGAGTTGCTCTCCATACAGGCACGCTGATCCTGGACACATTCCTGTCCTCACTCACGCTGCAGCAACCGTTCCATGCATGGGGGCTGCAACGGGAGCCTCTGGGGCACCAGAGGTGGGTTCCCCACCCTCTTTACTCAAGGACAGCAAAAGGGTTAAGGCACAGAGCATGCAGGCTACAAAGTAAGCCCTGCCTTGCGTGTGGGAGTAAATGTCATATCCCGCTGCACAGGGTATTTATAGCACAGCACTATTTGGGAAGTGAAACTTTTCAATGGAGAGGTTTTCACAAGCAGTTCCTTCAGGTTTGAGCTCCAGCGAGTGCCACAGCTGAGGACCTCGTTTTAGAGATCCCAACTCTTCATTTGGCTCTGAATGTAGAAACGAAACAAGCAGGGTCACAATCCAGGGACCCACTATTAAAATGCTTGAGCTTCCTCCAGCCAAAAGGCAGCCCACGAGTCCTGCAGCTGACCTATCAATCTCGTGAGCCACAGGAGCAAGTCCTGCTTTGTCACACTGGCCCACGCTACCTGCTGGAGGAGCTCTTCCCACACGCGGGAGGCTTCCAGAGGAGCAGCCTCCAGCACAAGCATGTGGCTCCTGGGGACACGCTTCCCTCCACAACTTGCCTCACCCAGCATCCCCCAGCCCCTCCAATTACTCCACACAACTGGTGCCATGCATCTCCCCAGGGAGAAGCACTCCATTTAACACCAGATGCAAGTGGGGGGCTGAACAACTAGCCTCAGAAAGGTGACTGTGACCCAACGTGCAAGGCAGTGACAGGCTGGCACCTCCTGTGCTGTTAGCTCAGCAATGCCCAGAGCAAGGGCTGGACTAAACTTTGAGACAAGGGATTAAGATGGGAGAGCATAGACCATGGCAGCAAAAAGCTGGGAGCAGTGGTGTGCACAGCCAGTACAAGTGGCATCTGCCACAGCAACTTAAGCTGGGCTGGAATAATAACACTGGATACAGGAGGCAAGATTGTAGGAACTCTAAATCCTCAGCTCTAGATCTTCACTGAAGCCATCGTTGCTCAAGGCTTGTCCTGGTTCAAATCCTTATACAACTCACTGTTTGGAACATGCTGCTGTTGACTCACAACATGCAGTAAGCCTCAAAAACTTGCAACACAGTTCCAAAATAAAAGCTTCTTTTGAGCAGTGGTCTCAACGTAACTGGGCCAGAAAGGAACAAAAAGGCCTTTTGTGAAACTCTGTTCTTGAAGCTTTAACTTTAATCACAGCACATATTCCAAGAAGCAGGTCTTGACCTTATTGGGTCATCCGAAGAGAGAGCTATGCAGATTTTGTAGCAATTATTAACACATCTATTAGCACAAATCCTCCAAACTAGTTAGAAACGCCCTGTAAGGCTACACAAGTGAGGACCACAGTTGTATCTGTGTCCTCATCTGTATCTCCATATGTCCTCACCCTGCTAACTACTTATGAGTTTTACAGCTGCAAGAGAAACCAAAGCCTGGTTGTACTTGTCTGTTTAATTACAAAGTAAGGACGGAGCAGAGGATCCCAAGCCAGCACCAGTCTCCAGTCTTGCTTTTACCAGCTGGGTTGTTTCTGCCTCACTGGGTTGGCCACATTGTTCTCACCCTGCTCCAAACACCCTTTCTGCTGCAGAGGTGTCAGAAGTGCTCCGACAGACCAGCACACCATGTTATTTCCTACTCGCTTAATAGGATTCTTTACATGTTTGAGCTATCACTGTATGTAACAAAGACCACTTGCCTACTGCAGCACATATTACATTTACACTGTTTGGGCTTTCAAGACATTCTTTACAGCTCCAAGTGACCAACTTCTCTACCAGTAAGTTGACTGAGACCACTGATTCATTGCGCATAGTTTAACCACAAGAGCAAAGCAGAGTATTCTGGATTTCAGTGTCAAACTCAGGGCTGTAACAAGTTCCACATGTGCTTCTCAAATCCCTTAACCCCCTGTATTTCCTTTCTGCCCTCTTCAGATAACAGCTGCACCTCACATGAAAAGTGTGGCTTAGTCAGAAGTCACAAAATGAGCATTAAGATCCATTATGTTTTGTAAAAAGCACTGTTTCATGTTCTTCCCAGTGTACTAGAAGCATCAAATATATGAGCTAGGGCCAAGCATTGGAGAAGCCTATAGAATAATCTCTTGACTAGAACATAACATGTGTGATACTGGCCTACTATGCTGTTCAAGCACTCCCAGTTTTGCTCCGTAACCGAGTGAGAGTGAATTACTTTTCAGCACTGTGTAATCCTAGTATTTTACAGGATAACCCGTATCTGCATGAAGCCAGTGTATGAGACC
>JAVCKT010098040.1:0-11098 GCA_032273925.1 Rhynchotus rufescens
AACTCCCCCTTTCTGGATATTCTGGTTCATTTCATACTACTTCCATATGCCAAGCACAATAAGGACTTCATTTTCTTAAAAGACACTATAAATAATAAGAATCATAAATGCAATCATATGCATAACTCAACTCTGTAACACAGACTTGTCACAATGATTGTGGTGCCTTGCTGAAGTGTCTGCCAATAAATTCATTTTTTCATGTTTAAAGCCTGCTCAAAAGGCAAATGTTGAAAAATACCTTATATTTGGCAGCTAAGATAGTAATTTTCTGAATTCAGTTTTCTGAATTTCCCTGTGGTATTAGTGAACTCCATTTTGAGTCTCCCCAGTTAAACATTACTCATTTTTATATCACTCTCCAAATGATTAAAGGTAGAGGAAAAGCTTTTAGTTCTATAGAGGATAAAGAACTTTGTATTTTATCCGATTGTTTCTGATGGATCTCCATTCTCAGACTGAGCTGATTTACTCAGATATAGCAAGAAAGAAAATGTACATCCAGGATCAGAGGTAAGAAGCTGCTGGCAACACCACAAAAGAATAAGGTATGAGCAGGAATTTATTTATTTATCTATCTATATATATACATAGTAGCATTTCTTTCTTATTTGATAAAGGATTTGGAAGGAAAGGAAAGATTTGAGGAAAAAAAAATCTACTGTTTCAAAGGACTGGGACAAACTGATCCATGAGACCTGTAAGAAGTGTGGAAAAAAAGAAGTTATATACTACCTTTATTTCAGCTTTCATGCCCTTTTGCCAGTGAAGTGGGCTTTTTAGTACTACTTAGTCCTGGGCATTTCTTATTTAAACATAATAAAATTAAAGAGTTTTTGGTAGTAAAATAGGAAGATAAGACAGCATTTGATTACTATAATTAGCAAATTAAAGTTATGGAAAACATTTATTATTCTTTTTTAGCATAGCACTGACCTCAGATAGTATAGTTTTGAAAGTGAATACATCGTTGCTTATGAGCAGTAATGTATTACATCCATCTCTCTTATCAGATCTGCATGACTAGTTGTCACAGGAAGTCATCATGTTGGACAAGTAAGTTTTTCCATTGAGAATTCAGAGTTGACTGTTACTGTAACTGTTATTGATTAACTTCCTGTCCTTAACGTCTCTGAAAATGTGCTTGATGTACTGTGAAAGCATTTCATGATCTTTCCAGAAAGTGAGCTGAGGCTGACTGGTCTTTCTGATGGAATCCTATTTATGTGAACCATGCATTCATAGTCCTCCTTTTCTGAATACCTCTTACATTCCCCCATTTTTCATTTGTGATAACTTCTGTTAAAACTCCCAGTATTCCTGAGCAATAGGATGATTTGTCCCTAAGCTCTCCATAAATTTTCTTTAAAAATTCAGCAACTCTCCTTGTTTTTTCTCCCATTGGGTTTGGTCCTTCCTTCGAAGGATTCTGTTTAGCAGTTTCCAGGATAGTCCAATAGGATTATGGTTCAGAGTCATAACTGCTATTTACATAATGAGTTTTCCTCTGGATCCTGAATTCCATTATGTGTGTGTGGTTGCTGCAGCCCATCCTGCCATCTATGTCCACGTTTGTCATTCTTCCATTTTCGTGAAGGACCAGTCAGTTCAAGCACAGCACTACTACTCAGCCCCTCTAACATTTCCACTGCACAACATTCCAAAAGTAAATGGAAATAGTCACCAACACAGTTCAGATATATTTCACTCAAAGACATATTTCACTCTTATCAGATGCCTACAACAGTCACATCAGCCATGAAGGCGGGTACCCACAATTAGTACTCTTTTTTAAACCTTCCTGCTAGTTCTAATGAAGACAAATCCCGGTGAGGCAGTTTGTAATAGGCTCCAGTGACAGTATCACTTAAAATATTTTCCTTTGGTCTTGGTCCAGGGGCTCCACAGGAATATCTCTATGTTCATATTGAAGCTTTCTGCAGTAAAGACATTCTTTTCTGTACAGAACAGCTCCAATTCCTCTTTCTACTGCATATCCTTCCCAAGCAATATGTAGAGATCCATACTAATTCTCCAGGCATGTCTGCTAGGTGTCCCTTGCTCCTGCTGCATCATAGCCCCGTAACTGCATGCAGTCTTCCATTTCCTCTTTTTTTGTTACCCATTTCTTGTGTATTAGCACACAGACACTTGAAAAAAGCTTCCAAGCAGCTTCCTTTCTGAGAGGAAATGTGAAAATCTTTCCTAATTTCTTTTTCTCATAAATACCTCTTCCATCTGCAACCAGGAGGCTCAAGGGTGCTTGTGCCCCAGAAAACCTCATTTAAAGTGCTCTACTATGAGCTGGCATGTCTGTTAACAAAGTCAGCCTTCCCTCTCTTTGTCAATAGAATAGTCAATTCCTTCTCTAGTGAATTATTGATTTTTTCTCTTCCTAAAGGCCTTTCACACATAGTGCACCAAGCTCAAAGGATCTGAAACTCTACAGGCTATATCATCTACAAAGCCAAGGAGGCTGGTCAGCAGGATGCACCTGCCCTCAGACCTTTCTCCTTGCCAAGGAGGGCTGAGAAGAACACTACCTGGGATCATCTTCCTGATCTTTGCATCCTTCCAGAGTAAGCTGGATAAGCCTGATAAGTTTGAGTTTCCCCAGCAACACCTGCCACGCCATGAATGACCACATGCATGAAAGTGACTAACACTGGCAAGGAGCAAGAGAGGCTGTATAGTCTTTGCAATTTCCCTGCAACATCACAGAACTAGCCTTCAGGCAAGCAGTGGCCACCTTGGACTGTAGGAGGCCCTGGCCCATGCAGGACAACCTCAACTAACACTTATCTATTCTTAAGAGCCTGCTTTAAGGCAACAATCCATGGAGTCAGGTGTAAAAGCTTCTCTTGACAGAATTCTTCTCTCTTGTGTTGCCAAAACTGTGAACATATTTATTGCACAAACATCTGCAGATAAGAACACAGCCATTCCCTTACTGCCAGACATCACAGCTTCTAGCTTCTGGTGTTGCATGTCTCCTTCTTGCTTCTATTTTTGGTACTCTTCTGACCTCTTTTGTTTGAGCTCTCAACTAAGAGACTATGATTGCACTCATAGGAGTGCAAGTGTGCGACACTGAGGAGTTCACTCTCCTCAGTGCAACAACATCTGTTCAACTCTTCCTACAGCTTCTGCCCTTTTGCAGATGGAAGGTGAAGCTTGACACCACTTCCTAAAGATGTGTGAATGTGTTTCAGAATGAGGACTAGTAGAACAAAACAACTCAAAGTTATTATGCAAAATATTTAGTGCCTTTTCAAAGTGAATACTTTCCTGTAGCTATTAAGCATTAAAGTACTAGGAAAGTAGAGGCATTCTGTTTAATAGAAGAATTGTTTAATATTTTGCTAGCATCACATTTTTAAAAATCATGAATGCACAGATGCATTCATTAGATTCAGTGCAGTCACTAAAACTACATCATGTTAGTTTTTATCTGAAGGCACAATCTGTTCATTGTCTGTGAGTTGATCTACTGAAAAGGAAGTTGAACTCTTCATATTGACTAATATAAATAGTCTTAAATGCAGTAGTTAAGCAGACAGTCTAGTTTTGTATATTGCATTCTTTTTAGCAGTTTTAATTTATATAAATAAGTTTTCCAATTGCATGTCCAGATGAGTAGACAATGATTCTAGGTTTTTAAAGAATTCTAGGACAGTGATCTTTTAGGTTTTTAAAATGTTTTTTTGGAAAATGCAATTCTATTGCTAAAGAAATACTTCTGAACTGTCTCTACTGATAATGTTCCAGATACAAATGAGGGAAAGATGCAAATAAGAAGCAGCTCCATTTATATCAGTAAGATAATCCTGGCATTATGCTTTCTTTTTTTAGAAGATATCAGAAACAAATATCAGGTATTCAACAGATAGTGTTCATAGAAGCATATTTTCTGATATTTTGTTCTTTACTTCTAAATATTCACCAGTAGAAGCCTGAAGAAAAAAAAATCATATGGGTTGTTGAATTTGAATATATTTAGAATGGCCAAATGCCAAACACTGTTATTGTTCTTAGCAACCTTATTCAGCTGCTTTATTCCAAATACCTTGTATTGGATGAAAAGAAATGGAATTCTAAAAGATGTAAGTAATCCTCTTTTTGTTAATAGTCTGCTTCCTGTAAATGATATAATTAACATATGTTTTTCTTATTTTTTATGATATGACAAGATAGGAGATATAATAATTTTACAATTTACAGTATAACAAAATAGAGCATTTAAAATTATTAATATGGTAATATTGAATGAATGAATGAATGAATGAATGAATGAATGAATGGAGATCAATCTGATCACTGCTATCAATATGTCACTTTTTTATATCTAGCTAATATTGATATTAATACCTCACATTGCATTAATTCCCATGGTAATCAGATATTACAACAATAGATAGAAACAATGTAATCCAATTAAGAGGCAGTTGATGAAGGTTCAGGAACTCCTTCACAGAGTTTAGAAATTAGTTATGAAAAAATGGCAGCTTTGCATCTGAATGTCTCAGTCATGGAGTGTTGCAAGGGGTAAATCTTCTCAAACACTGTTAAAAAAAAAAAAAGAAACAACCTCCTTGTAACCAAATCTACATGAGGTTCCTACAAACAAGTTAAGGTATAGCAAAAAATAGCTTAAGGTATAGCAAAAAGTAGCTTCACTGCTAGTTTGAACAGTAGCCCTGTCACAGACAGGACCTTGGAAAGAAGAATTGGTTGAGGAGCTGTGAAAAATGGATATTTTGTTTAAATGAGAGTAAACTGCAGAGTTATTTTCAAAATCCCATTATCACCTGAATTCAGGTGTCCAAATTCAGTACGGAAGTGGAGATTAGCTGTCACATTGCAGTTGCCATAAGCCATTTTTTCCTTACTAATTCTTTCAGGATTAGAGATAGTCTTCTCCTGCTAGTCAGCACTCTAGTCCTTTCGTATGTGCCTTTGCCATCCAGACTAAATTTTTATGGTAAATCTGTATGTGAAGTTATAAGCCTTTAGAAAACTCCAGGAAACAGATTTCTTCAGTGTGGGATGGGAGAAAGATAACCAGCTGTTCTCACTAATACTGATTTCAGGTTCAGGACATGAGTTTTCTCCTTCAAAGAATGAAGCAGCTTTAGAGTCAGCTATCCAGAAAATTCATCTAAAGTTTTAGAAACCTAATCTCAACTTCAAACTTCCAACATTACAAACCTTACTACCCATAAAGCTTTCTTGGACAGGCAGGTTGTTTTATCAGAAGCCCATGTGTGCAAATCCCATGACCCTGCTCCAAGACGTTATATATCTTCTCCTCTAATAAAAATTCAAACTAACAAAATGGGAATTTCTAAAATCATATTCTATCTCATAGTCCTCTAATGCATTTCATCATTTTGCAATGTACAGTATCCACAAAACTTCATGAAAAAATGCAAGATGCACAGAAATTCATAATGTGAAAATTAGTATATTGAAAATAGGAGAAGATACTGTCTCCTAGCCTATCTTTTATTTTCTCTGGTATAAAGTGACAATCAAATGATATTTTAAAATATTTTAAAATATTTGAACCCAGAACCTTAAGCTGTGCCATTAAGATTATGACATATAGGCCTTTAAGCAAAATAAATGCTTTGATTTCATGTACAGGGCATGAAGAACAATGGCCATCAGCAGCATTTTCTTCCTCACATAGCAGAATCCATATTTTTTAGTAACAAAACTGCTTCTAATTTTAATGCAAATATTTCTTTCCATTTTCTGCATCTTGTAGAAATGGTTCTTCCCTACACTGTCCAGGAAAGTCAGAGAAGAGAAATAAAGTACATTAGTCATATTATGGATGGGAAATATATGAATTTGTATGGACTGGAAACTTTGTTAGACTGCTACTTCTTTAATCAAATGGAAATTTTATGAAAGTGCAGCAAGAGGCTAAGCCTTCTGGTACAAGAACTAAATGCAAGTTGCCAGGCAGTAATACAGAACTGCAGAATCACAGACCAGTGGCCCAGGCTTAAAAGCAATCACCCTACTCAAGTGTATCTGAAATCTGGCAAAGGAATTTATGCATCTCTATAAATTAAATGAGTGAGGGATTTTTAGTTATGTTAAAAAAAAGCCGATTCTTTTCCTGTATGGGAGATAAGAGCAAAGCTTAATTCTGTACTCATCAGGGGAATTTTCAATTAATCCCACCCTGAGATATTGTAGTAGAGGCAAAGGGTACCATCTGCTTCATACGTGGTTTATTATACAGATCAGATTGTAGCAATGAAGGCCAGAAGATTCCTGATGAAAGAAAACTAGTGAGAATGGAAAGACAACTTGCTAAAGAAAGTACTGTAAGTATTCAAGAACCTTATTTTGCTAGTCACTCCAGCAACGTATAAATCATCAAACAGGTGAACAAACGCATAAGGTAGTAACAGATTCCAGTGTTGAATGTACTGTCATATTCTTGAAAGGGAATAGATATGTGACCAGCATTTTATACATTTGTTGAATTAAGAATGACTTGCACATTGTTTTTTGTTATGAAGGCCCATCTGCATGCTATCCAATTGCTTCAGTCCTTCCAGAGAAGATATGACAAAAAATACATTTTGCATTGAAGAAGTAGAAAATAAATATTATCAGGAAAGGAATCAGGGACTAAATTCTCAGGGTGGCTTCCAGAACCACATTTAACCTTCTCTACCCTCCTGCTACTCTGCCTTCTGTGACAAGAAGCCTCTTGCAGTCTCTTCTCCCTTCTCACATGAAACTGTTAACACACACGAGAGCATCCATTGCTCACTCTCACTTAAGGCACAGCTAGCTTCATCAACCACCATTAACGCTGGCTCAGCATTTTCAGCTGTGCACATATCTCACCACTTTGCAGCACTGATCAGCATCACAGACCCACTCCCAGGGGACATCCATGATCTCCACTTTGTTCTACTGTGCTCCTTTGTTCTTCATTGCTACAATCCATAATTTGTAGCTTTACATTTCTGAATTCAGCATTCTGCCCAGCCTGTGTCTTCTGCTGCCTAAATAATTGCCAGTCAGAGAGTCTGTGTCCTTTAGCAGTCTGGATTCTCCTCCAACAAAAAAGTGAAGAACAATCTTCTATAGTTGAACTGTCATGATTTACTCAACAGTTCAATGCAGACACCATCACCATGGTGGGGTTATAATCTACTTCATTATACTATTACTATGCTTAAAACTATTGCTTACAACGGCCTTAAATAGTTGCTACACAATTCATTCTGGCCTTTCTAGTGGCTTGTATAAAGCAGAAATTGAGGAAACTGCAGCAGTCTCTTGGCAGAAAGATGAAATGCACAGATGTCCACATCAAAACATCACAGTTGTTTGGTCCCAGCAACACCCTTCTGGCAGTCACAGCACAGAATCCAATGAGGCTGAAATGACTGTAGGGATCCAGGTACATCATAATCTGCTCAGATCACATCAACACTGACATTCTGAGAGAGAATGCATTTTTATTAGCTTTGCTACCTGGCTTTGAGTAGAGATCATGTACTCCAAACAAGTTAGTGGCTGTTTTGTCTGTATGTATACATGTGAGTGCGTGCAGGCACACACACACAAGGGTAAAACTGACAGAAAATGAGAGAATGCTATATTATCTGAGAAAGGTTATGAAACATAAATATAGAGTCCTCACCCTAATTTAGTGTGTGATAACGAGTCTCTAATTTTTACAAATACTTCAAAAACTTTATACAGAAAAAAATAATTAAAAAAAAACAATTTTAACTGGAAAGATGTTAACAAGACTTCTTTTTAATTTTACTTCTCTTTCAATCTTTTGTTTCTATATGCAGCTTAAACAGCTTTAAGCTTCTCTTGGTTAACTAACTTCCTCATTTAAAATATGGTGAGTCCCACAGAGATCTTAAAATTAAGCAAGGAATAAATGGAGATCAGTTTGATGACTGCTATCAAAATGTCAGTGATGGAGAGAGCAAAATATTCTACCGTTAAGAAACAATTTTATTTTGAATATCTGGAAATTACTGCAGATTGTTCTTTTTAGAAAGTATTTAAAAATCACAGTTTGATGATTTTAATTATATCTGCCTTCCACACATCCTGACTTTTTAAATGCCCTCCTGTCCCTTCCTGGCGGTGAAGAGCTTATTTTTCTATGCTGTAAAGCTGAACAATCTGTTGGCAATGATGGAGATAGATAATCTGCATCTTCTCAGACAGCCAGTAGCATATGCAAAATTTTATTGATATGCCAACAAAAAGGTACACCCCATTCTGCAGAAATGAGGTCAGTTTAAATATGACACCTGGAGTCTAACTTCCTCCATACAGATTTCAACACACTAGCCTAATTTTTTGATCAAAATGAAATCTCTCTGATAATGGAAGATTTTGTTGAATTGGACAATCATGACTGCACACCAGATTTTACAGCAGCAAGTCCAGCATGCCAGTGGTCTGTTGGAGGAAGAACAAATAGCTATTGAATTTAATAATCGCACCATCTGGAGTTCACACACTGGCAATAAAATTAAATGAAGATATATAACATTGCAAAGAAGAGTGAATGGTATGGAAGACCAAAAAGAAAGCACATCTCTTATGGGCAAGAACCTAATACAATCAAGTCAGATTAAAAAAAAAATATCATCTTGGATGGTAAGGTAAATCAAGTAAGACACCTGCATGCTTGTAATTTTTGAACAGTTAGCTTTTTATTTTTTTAACAAGCCAGATGACTAGGAGTCCATTAGTCCAGTTTCAGAAACTTTCATTTTTCAGTATTCATGGTGTTTCCTTTCACATACAAAATCTATGATCCTTCCCTGTATTCAGTATAGGATTTTGAGAAAGCAACAGCTGGGTGCAAACTAAAGTAGATATCTGTCACTTTGCATACATTTTTTTTTTAGGTTAACTGACAGGGTTGCTCTCCAATGTCACATTTCTTCCTGTTTATCGAGAAGTTCTTTCTCTAAAACATCATTTCAACTCTAACTATTTTCAAAGTAAATGCCATCAGAAACACTTTCTCTTTGTTTTTCCTAGACTACACACAAACCTCACAGCATCTTTAAAAACTGCTACTTGTAGAGCAACCCCAAACAGATATGATAGATAGATCCACTTTATTGGATAGTACCAGTATTGTATATAGTTGTGAGCTAGATAGACAGTTTTGCATCCTCATAGTTTTACTCCACTTTTTGATTCAATACCATAAAAGATCTTACTGACCTAGAAATCCTTGCACCTTCAAAATTTTCAGTGCTTTCAGAGACAGAACTGCAGGAGAAAATCTACAAAGGTCATAGCATAAGAAAGGAGGAGAAGTTAATTTTCAGCAAAATGCTAGATACTAAATTTCCATATATATGACGGTTTAAAACTGTCAAATTTCTTTTGCTAAAAACAACAAAGTACATACAAATTTTTCTTAAAAAATAGGCAAAATATAGGCCTTTAAGCACTGAAATATTTCACTACAGCCATCCATGTCTGTGGCAGTATAGAACAAATTCTTTTAAATAATAAGTCAATATAGGCAAAATTATCTTAAAACAAGTCTTTTATTTTATTCTTAGCTTCTTGGAGAAATCCATATGTGTCTTAAATGGACAAAAATATGGGGTGGTGGTGGAAATATGTGTGGAAATATGTGTGTGTGTATAGAAGTTTCTTTAACTGAACAGGACAGCAACACTTCCAATCACATAAGAAAGCCTGCCAGTTGTAAATCTGCATAATGCAGACAGAAAAGACAGGGAAGTCCAAGTTAGAATGACATTACCACCATCTGAGGTCCTTAGTCTCTTATATTTTTTTTGAGGAAAAAAAACAAAGTACCTTAATCTGAATTCTGCAAAGTGAATGTGAATATGGTGTGATCACGGACATAAGACAATGCTCTGAGGGAGAAGAAAAAGACAACTTTGTCTTTAGATTCATACAGTGAAATTGGCCAATTTGGGTTGAAATTAATATTTATAGATCTTTGATCGTGTATAGCTGTACTTCTCTGATATCAAATCATTATTTTTGTTTGTTTTCAGTGTTTTTAAACAAGATTTCAGAGTTGGTTTCTTCCCGATAAGGAAAACTACAATGACTGCCAAACTTCTGTGGCCACAACATTGGAAAATCCAATGTTATCATCACCAGGTGAGCTTTTTAAGAATCTTACATTCTGTTTGACCAGACTATATTAAAAGAACAGCTACTATTAACTTAAAGATAAAAGACATAAATTTTTTCAGATACACAGTCCTTCCTAAAGATGAAAAGAATGCTGGGGCGGACAGTGAGGGACAGAGGCACACAGGTCATTTTCTGTTCGATTCTTCCCAGCACTGCCAGCAATACAGAAAGAAATCATAGGGTACAGTCCATTAACATGTGGCTCCATGGCTGGTGTTATAGCCATAACTTTGGCTTCTTTGGTAACAGGAAGCCTTACATGGCACCAGCTATGATGGTACCCAGTGGGGTCCATCTTTCTCAAAGAGGGAACAGGGCACTGGGTCAGGAGCTAGTGGGCTCATCAAGAGGGCTTTAAACTAGATTCGAGGGTGGAGGGGAGGTATCAGTGGGAAAGCAGACGAGATGGTGGCTGACGGCCCATTATGTCACCCCGAGAAATCTAATGTCTGTGAAGGGTCCTCTAGGACTGAAAAGGCCAAAGGGCAAAATACGAGAACTTCTGGGAGTCCACACAGTCAGGCTGCAGCTGTCCCGACAAGAAGGAGAGGAACTTTGGGAGCCCCATTCAAATGCCTCTACATAAACACACATAGCATGGAGAATAAACAGGAGGAGATGGAAATGCATGTGCGGTTACAGGGCCATGATCTCATCGCAATTACTGAGACATGGTGAGACAGCTCCCATGACTGGAATGTGGCCGTGGAGGGCTACAGGCTTTTCAGAAGGGACAGCGCAGGAAGGCGAGGTGGCAGAGTTGCTCTTTATGTGAGGGAGCAACTGGAATGCATAGAGCTCAGCCTAGGAGAGGATGGAGCATGAGTTGAGAGCCTGTGGGTGAGGATAAAGGGGCAAGCCAGCAGGGGCGATACGGTGGTGGGAGTTTACTACA
>JAVCKT010098041.1:0-11097 GCA_032273925.1 Rhynchotus rufescens
GCACCACCCTGCACGTGTTCACTGACATGGCTCAAGTCATCCATAAGCGTTAGGGAAACTATTCCTACAGAGGACATGGAATGCTTGCAATTTAAACCTTTTTTCTCTAAAATGTTTATTTAATCCTTAAGTGTTTCATAGGACTTCACTTTCTATTCTTCTCCTGTTACCTCTTGAAGAAACAGAACTAATAATAGGCCTGACCCTGCACAACCTTGAAGTGTAAATTCAAAACACAACACCAAAATAGTCATTTTCTGCCTCTCCTTTAACTTCAGCAGAGGCACTGACCTGTAGCTGCCCAAACAGGGCTGGATCGCAGTGAGCAGGGGCAAACTCTTCCCCGTATTAGTGCGTGTATTGCACAAACGTCCAGTTATTGCCAATACAAAATGCTACGGATAAGGCAAATTGCCAGCACGGTAGCATACACCACAGCACCAGCACTGCAGGCTTGGGAAGAGCGTTTATATGTGACAAACTGATCCAAATCCCAGGATCCAGGGGTGCCTGTGTCACCACTGCATCACCCCGTGCAGCGGGGCTCGCTCAGGGCAAACTGCAAATACCAAAGCAGTTTATGAGGCACGTGGCATATCCTGCTCGTGCTCAAAGCACTGCCTGGAATCTCTCCAATTACACCGCACATTGCAAACCATATTACCCCAGAAGCTAAATTACTAAATATATTAACAGCCTGTTTGCAAGTTTGCATTGCCATAGCAACAAAAACATATACTTTTTTTCTGGGCGGATTTTAAGGACTGATCATTCTAACAGTTCATACTGAGTAATATCCCTGTAATTCCTTCAAAATTACCGGTTACTATTTCAGCTGGGCTCACCTTGCCAGCAGAGCGCCCAGCAGAGCACAGGGTTTCCGAGTGGGAATGCAGAGCACGTTTGTGCAGCAGCGTCCCCGGGGGTGACTCGTCTCATCCTGGTGTCTCTCTCTGCAGTGGTCAGGGTGAAGTACGGAAACGCGGATGGCGAATACTGCAAATTCCCCTTCTGGTTCAACGGCAAGGAATACAACAGCTGCACGGACGCGGGCCGCAGCGACGGCTTCCTCTGGTGTTCCACAACCAAAGACTTCGACGCAGACGGCAAATACGGCTTTTGTCCCCACGAGTGTAAGTGGAACACGGTTTCTAATGTTTTTCTTCCCTAAGAGATAATTCTAATTTTTAACCATCTATTTCTCCTTGTACTTCTTCCACATCCATGACACTATATTTAGATTTACCGCTCCTCAGTAGCTCCTCAGGCTTAACTCTGTAAAGATTCCCTTCATACACAAGGGTTTGCACCTGATGATGACGTTTGCCAGCTCCTCTCTCTAAGCTCAAGGAGATGCTGAAGATGTATCTGAGGCAATGCAGGGCTCTCCTACATCTAAGACACTGCAGGATCAGGTTCCTGACCTACAGGCACCTTTCAGAGCATGGATAGGGCCAACCACGCCGATGGAGCACACCAAGTCGTGCAAACATCTCCCACTACCGTGCTGCTTTGCAAAATTAGCATGACCAATTTTCAGTTGAAATCCAGTGCTGGTACAAAGCTACCTTGCATACTGCTAACTAGGAAAGCAAATGCATTTTTAGAGTTTAGTTTAGGCTTTAACACATGGCAGAGCAGCCTTTTTTACTCATAGAGCGATTCCAGTTGTTCACTTTACACACAGGAACACCACAGTGAGCTCTGGAATTGCAGTGTGTGCCCAGTGTGCTCAGTTCTCTATCAGTGGGAAAATGCTAGGGGGTTTAGAAAGCAGAGACCATAATTAATCTCCAGCTTCCTGACATTCACACAGAATTCTAGGCTTCATAAGCATTTTATTTCCTTTTTTGACCAAGGAAGCATTAATTTACAGATGAGACCATTCATATAATGCTTCCATGTAGCTACTTTTTTTTTTTTTTAAGTATACATAATTATCTCTATAATGAAATGATACAGCAATATGCTTCCCTTACATTAGAAGGATATAAATATGCTTGAAAACCTCAATGATGCTTGCACTGGACACAATTTCAGACGATTAGTAGCTGTATGAGTGTTAATTCCATCTCCTGTATATCACTCAGCAAGAAACCTCTATAGATACAAACAAGCCCAGAAGGCAGTAAGTAGCCTGTGGGGCTAATTTAGCAGAAGGCGGATGAGAAGGCACAGTAAGGGGCTTTTAGCCACTTCTTCCATCTCCCTTTGACCAGCTCCAGTGCTGGCACCCATATCCACTTCCATTCCCTGCGCTGCCGTTTCCCGCACGCGTTTTTTTCCGCTGACCACAACCAACCGCCCTGAGCTCTTGGCAGCGGGGCCGGTTTCATCACACGCAGCCCGCCGTCCGCAGCAAGGGGCGCTCGGCGTCATCCGGGAGGACGTGCTCCGGCTCCCTCCTAATGAGGAACAGCAGGGCTGCGAAAGGCAGCGAAGCAGCAGACAATGGAGCTTTTGTGGAGGCCGGGCTAATCACACCAAGCCCGCTTGGAACCGCAGCGCTCCGCTTATTTATACCAGGACGGCTACACGCGGCCTGTGTGAGAGAGGGGAACGCGGATTGCTGAAAGGGAATTTGTGCTGCTTCAAGGGCAAAACTAACTAGACAAGACAGGCTTAGGGCTTTGCCAGAGCTAGGAGCAGCCCAATGTGGCGCAGGCAAGCCCAGCACGTCCTGCAGAGCACACACACACGTGTGCGTTAATGTGCGTACGTCAATTCAATACCCACAGCTTTCTGAAACATCACAGGCGTGTGTGTGCGGAAGGAGTTCAGCTTCCCTCTCTTTGGGCTCCCCTGCCAGCCTGCGTAGCCAAACAATAAACAGATTCCTGCCCCTCAAGTTTCGGGATTGCCTCGAGGGCTTTGCAAAGCCGTATAGCTTCCAAGGTGGGATTTCAGTTCCTCTGCACCGGGATGCTAGCGGCTTTCAGAGAAAATCTGTTGTAGAACACATCAGTCTTCCACTCCTAACATAACAAAACATGTCTTTTAATTTCTAAAAACCTGATTGCCTACATACCCCATCTGCAGCTGGTACCTATCGTGGTGACAGCTACTCACATGACTTAGAGGGGATACACAAGTAGGAATATAAACTTTGGCAGAATTGAATTTAATCAAAAACTATCTCCTTTAGCCTAACACATACTTCACCTCCCTTGTGATCTCCTTCACTTCCTGCTTTGCTCAAACCTCCTCTCCTATAGCATAAACCTAGGTTTATTTCTTGAAAATATCACACACACTCAGTGACTGTAGGAGTGCAGTAGAGATCAGAGGCAGACAGACACCCACACACCCGGCTGCCCGTTTCCATGCCCTTTCGGGTAGTTTCCCTCCTTCTCCCATTCCATAACCGCACCGGGGCAGCTCCCAATTCCAGCCATCCAGCTGTGCAGGACCAGCACAGGAATCCAGAGCCCACATAGGAGCAAGAGGCAGAGATGTTTCCTCTGCCAGGCCCACAGCCAAGCACCTCCCCAGCAGGGCTACAGGTCTCGCAAACCCATCTCGCATCTTCCTTCAATTTTAATTTGCAATCAGGCAAAGAGTTTTGCAACAAACAGAGGGGAAAGGCTCTCTGAAAACTTCAAAGTCGATTGCTGAAGGAGGCACTGTGAGCATCACACGATGGTACCTCAGGCAAAATGAAAAGCAGCATTTTGCCTGTGACTCAGAAGGACTTCTCACAAAGCACGAAAAGATTGAATTTCCGTTTTTTTTGTTTTTCTTTTGGGTTTTTTTTTCAACTTGGCCATGTTTAAACAAAAAGAAAAAAGTCTATTAAAATACTGTGTTTGCCAGATCTAGAACTGGAAGCAGCTCATGTGGCAAGTGAGTCATCTAAACAACTCCGCTTACTTTGCTTTCCAACTCATTAAAAAAAAAAAATAGTCTTTCCCCGATATCTATAAAGACCACCCTACTTAGTGCAGGTTTCCTAACTTACTGCAGAGCCTTACACCAAGTAAGACACGGCCAGGCACAGCCCTGTCGCCCTGAGCCTGGCCTAGTGACAGGAGCTGCCCGTGGTCCTGGGTGCCAGGAGGCAGCAGGACAGAGAGCAGAGCCCGGCCAGCGCTCAGGATGCCCACAGCAAACTTGAGTAACGCGAGTTCATGCCCTTAACGCTGCGGCCGCGGCCAATTACTGATTTAAGTGGAAAAGAAAGGCAGAATGATTCATCTGCGTCACAGTCCGCCCATCCTCAGAGCCCTTGGCTACCCTTCAGCCAGAAAAGGTCTAAGCAAGTGATCAGTGTCTCCTCCTGGCCTCGCATGGGTCTGAGCAGGGGAAAAAACACACAAACAAACAAGCTACCAAGTCCATCTTGCCAGAACAGTTCACTTTGGCTGTGAAATACATGTGAACAGCACACGGCACGAGGGATGGCCAATAACCCCAACACCTTTGCAGGACCTTCGCGTCAGGGCTGCTCATGGCGCGCTTGGTACTCATGGTTCCCTACATCCTTTCCCCTCCAGCCCTGTTCACCATGGGTGGCAACGGTGACGGACAGCCCTGCAAGTTCCCCTTCAAGTTCCAGGGCAACTCCTATGAGCAGTGCACAACCGAAGGGCGCACGGACGGGTATCGATGGTGCGGCACCACCGAGGACTATGACCGAGACAAGAAATATGGCTTCTGCCCAGAGACTGGTAGGATTTTCAGCCTTCTCTCACTTGCCCTTGCTGCAAACTACCCAGCCTTCCCTTCTTGCATGCAAGACTTGATGGATTAGGCACCATTAAGGGCACCAAGTTTATCAAGGGGGTGCCAAAGGCACCGAACCAGAGGACGCCGTGTTTGTGAGCGAGCCGCCATTTTGTAACAGCCCCAAAGAGCCGCCATGGGCACGGCAGGAACACGCGACGGCCATTTTAGCTCCCAACGTCAACGAGCAACGCTCACCCCTCACGCGCTCTCCCCTTGCTCTCCACAGCAATGTCCACGGTCGGCGGCAACTCCGAGGGGGCCCCTTGCGTGTTCCCCTTCATCTTCCTCGGCAACAAGTACGAGTCGTGCACGAGCGCGGGCCGCAACGACGGCAAGCTCTGGTGCGCGTCCACCAGCAGCTACGACGACGACCGCAAGTGGGGCTTCTGTCCCGACCAAGGTAAAGCCGCTTGCCACAGCAACGTGCTCCTCCACCCACGATATTCCCTTCTTCAAAGTTTATATGGAAGTATCTTCCCAGCATACATCAAAAAGAAATCAAAAAATGTTTTCCTCGTCGGCAGTTTTCCCTCCATTGGGCTAAAACCCCAAAGAATTGCAGTATTTCAGTGGTTCTTAAGAATTAGACTGTGATATTGGCCAAACATGGAACTAGTGCTAACTATTGAGCTTACATGGTGAAAATGAACATTTTCCAGTTAATCTTTGCCCATATTTGTAATGTGGCTAAGAATAAATATAGGCTTTTTAAACACATTTGAAGACATCAACTGCTAACATGAGTTTTTTTCAGCATAAGCATTCCTCCTTTGTCTTTCAGGGGTGGAAATAACTGCCAAATCTCAGGGACTTGCCTGTTTGGGGTTAATTGATAAAATGCTGCCCTAGGATAAGGTGGATTGCTTTTAACCTGATCATGGGCATAGTAGTACCTGTTCAGGTACTCCTTGCAGCCAAATATACACGCGCCAGCCTGTTGAACCCTAGGGTGCTACTTCATGATGAAAAACATGATTTGAGGTCCAGTCTGTAGTTCAAACATGTGCTGAAATAATAATAATATCAAAACCCGTTATTTGATTTGTAATTGTTGGCCACATATATGACACAGAAAAGCAGAGACTGCACATATTAGCTATGATTTATTACAGTAAGATGTTTGCTACGGGGAGACTTTTGATGGGTAGTGGGAAAAAAAAATGGGAATATGGGGAATAGCCTGTGCAATATGTTTCAATCTTGTGTCGCTCAGGATACAGCCTCTTCCTGGTCGCTGCTCACGAATTTGGCCATGCCATGGGGTTGGAGCACTCCGAGGACCCGGGAGCTCTCATGGCCCCAATCTACACCTACACCAAGAACTTCCGACTCTCCCAGGACGACATTAAAGGGATCCAGGAGCTATACGGTGAGGGCCTCCTCCACTGACCAAAATCATCAGAAAGACAGGCTGAATCAGGGGGATTTGGGACTTGCAGGAACTGAAATTGCACAGATGACAGAAACATTCCCTGTTCCTTCCCCTGCCGCCTCCACATTATTGCCAGAGTTCCTATTTCTCACTAGGAGCACTAAACTTAAGGATGAGGAGTCACTCAGTCTTCTGCATTACCGGAAGCCCCCAGACTCCCTTGACAAATGCCAAACCCATCAATGAAAATTCACGGTGCCATTACTTGGCCGAGGAAACATCGTGCTCTCCCCCTGCCTGCAATACCTGGCGTGGGGGCTTTGCCCTGCATCACCCCAGGCTCCCCAGGTCCCACAGGAGCTGAGAGGAGGGCTTCATTTCCTGTCCCAGCTGGAAAACCCTTCGCATCCCTCCTCACAGCACTTCAGGCCATACAGTTGTAATTACATTTGCAAACGGCATGTGTGAGATCATACTCATGTAAAAACGCACTTGGCAAGTCCCTAGGGAGAAGTGGGGGGGGGTTAAGTACTTTTATGTAGGTACATCTTGAAAATTTATCGTTTTCTCTCCTGACACTCTTAGTAAAATGAGTGGGAATTACTACTAATGTCCACTCTCTCTTATATATATATATATTCACTTCTCGTGTATTTCTCGTGTGTGTATATATATACATATATGTACATGTATATATATAAATATATATTTACACGAGAAATAAATCTTTCATCTTCAAGACTCTCTTCTACCAGCTACACTCATGTCTTGTTCAATTAACTACATCAAACCTGCATCTAAGAAAATGCCAAGTGCCTCAGAAGGCAACACAGAAGCAGCCAAAATAAATAAACCAAATGGCAAAGTGCATGCATATTTGATTATTGATGGAGGCAGAAAAATACAACATACAATTACCTCAAAACTTGTACCTTTAAAACTTATAAACTGTTAGCACTTCTAGAAAGAAGAGAAATGTACTTTGATGTCTCCTCAGCTGAGGTGCAAATGAGTCTCAACAAAGACACATCAAAGTGCATTTCTCTCCTTTCTCAAAGTCAGTACAACGAAAAAAAATCCCAAGGTTAACACTCCAATGCAGTGGAGCCGCATCTGAATGTCTTTGAAGTTAAATGGGTGGCTCAATGTGGATGTGATGGAAAATGGAGACATGGAGACTCTGTCTTGAACGAGGCCACTCAGCCAGGTAGGGCCAGAACTCAACGTCTGTGGCCACCTGAGCTACCTCCTGCTTCAGAAAAGATCCTGTTAGGTATTTCCCCTCTGCTTCAGCTACTGTCTTCAAGCTACTGCCCTTCTGATATTTATATGTATGAAATCCTGACAGTTCTGACTGCTCCCAGGGTGACACACAGTATGTCAGACTCACAGTATTTCTGTTCACCATTGCAGAAGTATCGACAGACGTTGAACCTGGGCCAGGGCCAGGCCCAGGGCCAGGCCCTCGTCCAACCCTGGGACCTGTCACTCCAGAGCTCTGCAAGCACGAGATTGTTTTTGATGGTGTCGCACAGATTAGAGGAGAGATCTTCTTCTTCAAAGACAGGTAAGTGAGACACCTCTCAGCTTTCTGATGTGGCCTTGGGTGGAGGACCCTTGGTCAAAAACAGCACGTTATGATCGGGCACCATCTCTGCCCTTTCTTCTTAGGGACAGCCAAAGTCCCCAGCCAACTCCTACTGGAAGGAGATCACAAATTCTGGGATTACTATTGAATAATATGGGAAAGACTGTTTTTAATGTGGGAAAGGTGAGATAGTTGACATAAACGATGGTAAACCCCAATTTCACCTTTTCCTACAGCTACACACAAACTTTCTTGAGTTTCTGGAACATTCAGCTTTGCTCATGGTTTTAGGCAGTTTCGTGCTGGATTTTCACTCCTCCTTTCTGACCTAGACTGGGCTTGCTCGTGCCAAGATGCTATGACAACGACTGGGCTGGTGGTAACTCCAGCCAAAACCAAAGAAATGCCAGAAACCTCACACACAGAAACAAAAAAAAAGCCTTTCCTCATCATATATTTGCAGTCCAGTTTTTACAGACTAGAGAGCCAAAGTTACCCCTGATGTCACTGTGCTGGCTTCTGTGGAGTCACACGAGGGCTGCAACCAGTTCAAAAGGGTCAAGTCAATGGGAGAAGCATCCAAATTCCTAAATATCTACTCAAAGCACATGCAACCCCAGTATCTTTAGAGGTTTACCCATCTGTAATATTAATCACAAAATTAGCAATGGAGGAGATGCGTTAGTCTACTCTCTGCCAAAGGAGGATTCGTTCCCTATAAAATGCTTCCGGATGCCTTTCACAGCCTATGCAACAAGGACTGTTGTACAATTTCCATTGAGCAGTGGAAATTTCACCACTTGCAGTGGAGCAGAGCTCCGGAGGCACTGCCCTTCCGGACTGCACTCCCTATAGGTTGCACCTCAACCTATATGCTGCTGCAGGCTTCAAAGCCAACTGCAGGAAAACTGGACAGAGCTTCTAATAGCAGTTTCTACGACTCCCCCAGAAGCAGTGCACCCAGAGCTAGTGGTAACAACCCCAAAGATCTGTTCAACCACAGAGGAACAAAACTGCAGTGTGGGCATCACGATGGCTGAGCTGAAGAGGGTTTGCTCAAAAAAAAAAAAAAAAATGTCATGGACATTTCTGAATACAGTTTTGCCCCCAACAGGCTTAGTCCAGGGTGAGATTAAAATCATTTTAGTAATATTATAATTGATGCACTGCTCAAATGACACCATAAGGACATTGCAACTTCATCTTCCCGACTTCCTTTCATCTTCTATTCCCCTGAACATCCCCAACGCAGATGTGGGACAACCACGTGTGCCTACACCGAACGCCAACTCTTAACATGCAGCAACACTTGCAAGCAGCTGAGGCTGAAAAAGCACCAGGCTCCCCTGGTCACTACTCCTCTCCCCCTGCCTGAGCAGAGACATCAAGGGAGGTGACAAAGGGGGCCCTGCACAAAACGCCCTTTCTGAAACCAGCAGTTTAACAGTTATTCGTGTCTGCAGGTGGTGTCATGTCCAGCCACCCCCTCCAGATTTTAAGTTTCCATCTGGAAGTTGTGAAGGATTTATTACTGCGCTGCATCGTTTAATTCCACCCACTGGCTTTTCACAGTGAAAAGTCAGGGTTACGGATGATTTTACAGGCCCTGGTATACAGCACTTCCTTGGATGCAATTACTCCTGGTTCCCATCTCCGCAACACCCAGACAATGTGTTTTGGGTTTGCAGTTTGACTTGATCTTTATTACAGACATAGTGTGCTAGCAACGGAGAAACTGTGATTAAAGAGGCCTCAGTATGAGAATGCAGCGTTCCCTGTTCCTCTTGCATCTGCTCAGGCAAAAGGAGGCCCGGAGCACATCTGCGTGGGGACACTTGCACTACAGTTCCCCTCAGCCCCAGTGGGCTCTTTACAACCCAAAAAAGGCAAAAATAGAGCCTTTGGGGAACAAGAAATGCCCCTGTTTCTGCAGCACTGCCTGTCCTCTGCTCCGCTGGCCTTGTCTTTCCTAGGTGAGCAATCCCTGCCCGATTCAATGGGGCACAGGGCACTATTCCTAAAGCAGGTCAGTGTTTTACAGTCAGAAGTGCTTCACAGTCAGATACAGTCGGCCAAGGAGCTGCACAAGCACCAGGACAGTTTGTTCGCAGTGAATCACTCCAGGCTCGCGCTCCGCAGAAGCAGGCAGCGGTTACTCAAGTGCTCTTCTTTGGAATTCATTCGCCTGCGAGTCTCCCAGCTTTCCAAACATTTGGGAAGCAACCCTATGACTCACGAGCGAAATTAAGAAAACAATCATCTATCATGTGTCCTGTGACTCCTACGGCTCGTCTGCCTTGATAACAGAAACCATCGGAGCCTCCAGCTGTTGCTTCAGCCGACATGAGGCCCAAGAGCTCTGGGATCAGAGGAGTCAATCCAAGGAAATAGAGAAGGATGTCCTGCCGCTGCACAGGGAAGAGCCAAGGCTAAAAGGCTGCTTCATTCTTAAAGGCAATGACAAGCTATACTGCTAAATTTCCCAGGGAATTCAAATAACTAAATCAAACCAAACCCACTGATTCAGCGCTTCTAAATAACTGCACTTGTTAATGCTGGAAAATCTTGATTACACTAAAGCACAATTTGAAATCTGGACCGTAAATAATGAAATCTGTCCTACATATATAATGTTAAAACTTAACCTGACTTAAAACATTTGAAAATTTCTAAAGTCAAGAAGAAAGCCAAAATAGCTAATTTCAACATTTCAAGTTTTGACAAAACCTCCTTTTGCAGAAGAAGACTTCATCATTTTAATACGTCTCAAGAAATGTGTGCTTTAACGCAAAACCTGCCTTCAGCTCTCTGGAAGATCTGGAGTCCCTGTACATAGTAATTATTAGTGCTGATTCATCCCAAAGTCTGATCCAAACTTGATCATCCCAAAGTCTGATCCAAACTTGATCATGAGCCTCCCTTTTCATGTAGTGTTAGAGAGATTTGGTATATAGACTTCCACTTCATACCCCATGGATCCATTTCTCTAAAGACATGCAGGAGATATATTTTATCATTACTCCTTATTACCTTTTTAGTTTTATTTAAACACTGATATAAGTAAGAGTAGTTAGCTAAATGCATTGTTCTTTGTCCCTCTTTAATTCAAAGCTCTAATGAGATATGATCAGAGCTATTTTTGTACGTTAAAGAGACATACCTGTATGCAAAATGCATTACTAACTTAGTTATAAGGATATGTCGGATTAAATAAATATTCATATTTAATTTAAAAATAAATGAAAATAATGCATTTTGCCAGTTACACTGGCAAGCAAGCACTACAGACAATCATAATCGAATATGTTGCAAATCGTTATACTTGCAAACGTATTTCAGAACATTTCCTATGTCCCAGTTAACTTCATTTGTTCTCAGTTAAGCTTCTGTTGACAATACAGCAATTTACAAA
>JAVCKT010098042.1:0-11095 GCA_032273925.1 Rhynchotus rufescens
GCCGGCGGACGTGGCGAGCCTCTGGACCGCGCCGCTGGTCACGAGGAGAGCGGAGCAGCGGGTGAGTGTCGCGCGGCCGCGCGCCGCGCTGGGCTGTGCCGCCGCTCCCGGGACGGGCGGCCGCGCTCTCCCTGATCCCCCGGCCCCAAAAACAACATCGTGATGTGCTGGGGTGTGAAACCTCCGCAGGATCCTCTTGTCTCCAAAGCCTATCTCCCAGTTGGCGCAGAGCAATGCTCGTTGTGTGCGTAGATGGGCTTTAAACTTCCTCCTTACAGGAAAAGGCTTCGTAAATGCAGAACAACTCTTACCTTCTCCTGGGAGGTAGTCCCTGGTGTGTCTCAGCCACATGCTGTTGACTCCAGAGCCTGTAGCCAGCTCTTCTGATGGGAGTTCAGACTCGGGCAAAAGCCCACGTAATCAATCAACAGCTTGCTGCTAATTTTAATCTTTGCTGAAGAACTGTATTTTTATCTGTAGTTTTATCTCTCTCTTCCTAGGGCAAGCGGTGCCGCTTGTTTGGTTCTTCATCTCTGCTCAGCAGTGTGGGCAGAACCCCGCAGAAAAGAATGGAGAGGTCCCAGGAGGAGGGTTCTCCAGGGAAGAGCAAGAAGAGGAGAAGCCTGCCAGGAACGCTCTCCGAAGACTCAACGGTTGGTGGCTTGACACCCTGCTGTGGCACAGGATTGCTTAGGACCACATCAATTCTAAGGGTCAGATTTACCAGGGTTAATGAGAACTTCAATGGCTGGCCCAGGGGAAGTCCTGTCACCTCTGTGTAGTGTAGGAGCTCGGGGACGTGGTGTGCTAGTTGTGTGCGTCTGCACCTGGTTCTTGGCTTGATCCTAAGCAGGACTTGGGGAGTCACAGCCTAGGACTTTGGAGTAAGCACCATGTTCTGTTACCCTATGGGAAAAGGGCTTCCGTGCTGCCAGGACGTGGTATTAATCTAACCTGTGTTTCTCCAGAGTTCAAAAATAGTAAGGAGGCAATCATCCTCGGCGGAGATCGAGAGCATCTTGGACAGCGACCAGAGAGACCTTATTGGTGACTTCTCCAAGGTAATTCAAGTGGCTTTGGTGTCTTTGTAGAAATGTCTCAAGCCAACCCAAATAAAGCACTTTTCATCACAACTCACTAGTAAACAGTGTCAGTTGAGGAAGAATCACTGGGTTTCTAGTCTATAAAAGCGGCTTTTTAGTCATTCCAAAAGAGCTAGAAATAATTGTCGTTAGGATCTGAAGAAAAACTGTGCCCCTGAATGAGAGTATGGGGGTGTGGTGTGTGTCAACGAAGTCACTCTGTGCTTAAGTAATTGCTGGATGTTGTGGTATGAGATGTGCTTCACACTCGGGATTTTCTCAGTTAGATGCTGTCTTTTTTAGGGTTACTTATTCCACACTGTTGATGGGAAACATCAAGACTTAAAATACATCGACTCGGAAATGGTACGTGTTCTGGGCTGGGAGGACGGTTTTCTTTGCAAAAAGACCTGCCTCGGAATGCTTGAAGTCGCTGTTTCTTGCAGATCGTGTCTGTGCTCACTGGGAAGTTTGCGAGCTTCATCAAGGAGTGTGTGATAATTGATTGCAGATATCCATATGAGTATGAAGGAGGCCACATTAAGGTATGTTGGCGATGTAAGGTCAGTGTGTGGTTGCCAGCAGTGCTTCCGAGGCAAACTGAGGTCTCTTGGTGCTGTGACACCCTTCTCGGGGGGCAGTGCTGGGCCAGAGGAGGGTGCCAGCACCCTGCTCCCTCAGGAGGGTGAAGGTTGGAGTGTTGAAGCAGCTCAGCTGCAGAAGTGGCTGTGCACAGCGCAGGGCGACTGGCCCCGAGCTTTGAATGGAGCAAGCGGCCCGATGCTGCAGTGCTTGGAGAGGGGAAAGGGAAATCCAAATATCCACCCGTTGTGCTTGCTCAAACGAGCACCTGAAACGGGTCTGGGTGTCCCAGAGGTGGATAGACAATGTACAATGTCCTCCATGCGTTTGAAGCTCTGGCAGTGGCCGGAGAAGGTTGTCTGTGCTCCTCTGGGAAGCTGTAGGACGTGACAAAGACGGAGCTCGCGAGGGAAGGGCTGGGTCTGCCCTCCTGCGCTTATGCCACGTGCTCAGGTGCCCCTCTGCCCTTTCAGGGTGCTGTAAACCTGCACATGGAGGAGGACGTGGAGGACTACCTGCTCAAGAAGCCAATCCTGCCCTCGGAGAACAAGCGAGTGATCATAGTGTTCCACTGTGAATTTTCGTCCGAGCGGGGTCCTCGAATGTGAGTTACTCCGTGTGCCCCGACCCCAGAACCACGGTCGCAAGGCACATCTTCAGGGTGGCACCAGTTGCCCCCAGTCCATCATGAGGAGATCTTGCTTGTCCCCCTGGCAGGGCTTTGACACCCCGTAATGTGCGTGTCCCTGTTGCAGTCGGTTCATTTATTTTAAATGTTTTCTTGCCGCAGGTGCCGGTTCGTGCGGGAGCGAGACAGGCTGGGTAACGAGTACCCCAACCTGCACTACCCAGAGCTCTACGTCCTCAAGGGGGGTTACAAGGACTTCTTCACACGATGCCGCGTAAGTCGCACTGTGCTCTGTGTTATGTTTAGGAAAACAGTAAATGTCCCGGATCAGGCCTGTCCTTGGAACAGAGCAGGCTCCGGGAGTGTCTCTGCCCGCTTTCTTTCACAGTGCTCTCCTCTGCTGAGTGTAGGTAAAACTTGCTGGTGAAGCTGCCGTTACTTTAAGCCTGTTCCACGCCTTAGTGCCATCCTGGGGCCAAAGCTGAAGGGTTTTGTTCATTTGTCCCTTGAATAAAATGTAAAACTGCCCTTGGAGAGCAGCCAGAAGTTCAAAAGGGCCTTGAGAGCAGGAGCCTGGAGGCCGCTCAGCGCCCGAGGGCTCGGAGGGCAGGGGCGCTTGAGCAGTTGCTCCGTGACGAATGGAAATGTGAAGTCTCTTATAGTGTGCTGAATTAGCCAAGTTTAGCTTAAGCTTGGGGTTTTTGACCTCTAATTCAGAGATAGCAATGACTAACGCTGCTCGCAGGGCTGGGCTGTGCGCTGTGGCCCATCTCTGCCTACGCTTTTTGCGCCCGCCGCGGGGAGCAGGAGGGAGTCCCGGTGTCCTGGCCCTCCTGGGGCTGCCAGCAGCTGCCCTTGGGCAGCCTGGTGCCCCTGGGTTTTGTTCTGGGCCCTCCTGGGCTCGTGGAGGGTTGGAGGGCCTCAAGGTGGCAGCACGGGACAGCCGATGGCAGCATCGCCTGAGCAGGGCTGGCAGCCAGGGAGGGACTAAAGAGTGGTCCCTCCTGCAGCCCCTTGCAAGGTGGGCATGGGGTGGAGATGCTCGGGCCACTCGTGGGATGGGGTGCCGTCCACCCCAAACCCCTCGCTCGCTGCCGCCCCGGTGCGGCTGAGCCTTGGACCTCTTGGCTTTATCCTGGACCTTGCGGCGTGCCCAAACCCGCTTCTCTTCCCGCAGAGCTTCTGCGAGCCCCAGGGCTACCGGCCCATGCACCACGAGGACTTCAAGGAGGACCTGAAGCGCTTCCGCACCAAGAGCCGCACGTGGGCGGGCGAGAAGAGCAAGCGGGAGCTCTACAGTCGCCTGAAGAAGCTCTGAGGGCTGAACTGAGCACCGCGGACTGGCCCTGGCGGCACGAGCTGGGCGCGGGAGGGAGGCGCACGCGGCTCCTCCTCGCGCGGGGTTCTCGGGCAGCCGCTCGCCCCTCGTCGCCGTGTCTCGCCGCCGGTGCGGGCGCTCGCCCCGGTGCCGCTTCGGAGCCGGCTCCTCCCTGGCGTTTCCCTTCAGCCGCTCCAGGGAAGGGGCTCCCTGCTCCGAGACATCCGCAAAGGCGCCGGGAAGGGCTGGGAAGCGCCAGCTGCGCGCCCTGGCCCGGCGCGCGCCGCCAGCAGCCTATTTTAGTGCATGGGGGTTTTAAGGGTTTTTCTTTTTTTTTAGTACTTTATTTAAATACAGTCCAGGGAAGCTAACACCGCTGCCCCCGGATCATCTAGCTTGTGCCACAGAGCAGCGCGGGGGGCAGTTCTCTTTGCAGCAGCAGCTTCGGTCGGGGGTGGCAGCGCAATGTGGGGACACGGGAGGAGGCTCCTGGGCGCTCGGTGTGGGTCGGTGCCGCGTTCCCCTCGCGGGGTTAATCTCGACTTCCCTTCCTAGAGCCTTAGTTTGCTGGCAGCCCTGCCTGAGCTCGTGCGCTGGCCGAGGCCCTTGCTGGGACCCGAGCTGAGATCGGGCCACGTGTGGGCACGAGGCCTGTGGGCACCTGTGTCTGTGTCAAAAAAAATACTCAATGGAGGGGTCTGTGGGGTTTTAACTCGAGTTTTAGGCTAGTGCTGAAGAGCTGCGCGTAGTCCTCTTCTAAAGGGAAAGGGTGAATGTTGAACTCTGCGATTAACTCATTTTTAGAAATAACTTGCTGGCTCCTCTCTCAGCAAGCTGAAGTGTGACCAGCCCCCTTAGGCAGCGCTGCGGAGAAGGGGGGCGAGGGAAGGGCGTTCCGGGCGCTACGGGCACCCCCAGCTCGCTGGAGGGTCCCCGAGGAGCCGGGGGGACTTGGAGGGCGAGCCCTGCAGCGACGCGTGGGACCAGGGCCCAACGCGGGAGCAGCGCGGGGCTCTCCCGGCGCTTCCCTGTCCCTGCAGCAGCTCCTTCTTCCCAACGTCCTGATATTCAGGACCGCGGGTGCCGCGGGCGCCGCTGTTTCCGTGTCCGGGCAGAGGGCCGGGGCCGCCGTGCGCGTCGAGCCCGGCGAGGTCGGGCTCCGGGAGCTCCCTGCCCTGCTCCCGCCTGCGCTCGGCTGCGGGAGGAAGCCCCAGGGCGGCTCTTCCCGCCGGGATCTGTCCGCAGGGGCCTGCCCGGGCTCTCGCGGGCTCGGAATAAAGTACTTGAACTCCAGGGCGCTGCGTCCTCGTCTTTTTGTGGCATTGCAGCGGCCTGCGGCACTGGGGCAGGGAGTGGCTCCTGCTCTCTCTGCTCTGGCCTTTCTTGCTTTGTGGTCAGCTCTGAACTGCATTGCATGCATCATTCCTTCCTCGCCCCCGAGCACATGGAGCAGGGACAGGGCATGGAGGCACACGGAGCACGGACGGGGCTGAGAAGCAGGTGGAGCAGGGACAGATCAGAGTGCCCTGCTGGCACCGCTGACTTGAGCTGCTGGAGGTGCCCATGGCAGTGGCTGCTGGAGCTGGGATCCAGCCCCATCCTGGCCCTGGAAGAGAGGCAGGAGGTGCCCGTGGGACCCCTGTGTCCGCAGGAGCGGCGCTGGGGGCCGCGGCGCGTTGGGGCGCGTTCCGCTGCGGCGCGGGAGCAGGTGGCCCCGGCGGCCCCGCATTAAGAGCTTCCCTCGCAGCAGCGCAATGTGACTCCAAATCCAGCGGGGCTCGGGGGGAGAACCAGGGTTTTTCTCCCGCCTCCATCTGTCGCTCTTAAACGGCGCCGGAAAGCGGCTTAGGGGCCTCCTGAGCCGCTCCCGTGTGCTCCTGCGTGCGCCCGGCTCAGCGCGTTCCGGCGGCGCTGCGGCCCCATTCCCGCGCGGGGATGAGGACGGAGCTTCCCCAGAGCCACCCGCTCCTCGGCCTGCGACCGCTCCTGGGCCCACGTCCCGGCTCCCGGAGGGAATTCCGCAGCCGCCTCCCTCGGGCTGCAGCTCCCCGCAGGGCGGCTGCACGTGGGGATTAGAGCAGCTAAGGGGCGATTACGGGCCCGGCTCAGCCAGGCCCAGGCCTGCAGGTTAGTCAGGCCCAGGACCCCGCTCCCGTGGTTGCATCCCGCTGTGTCCAGGCCTCTGCCTGCGGGATTTCATCCCAAACTCCCCCCTGCAGGGGCTGCTCCCGCGGGGCCGCAGGAGACAAAGCCGCGATTGTCCCGGAGCAGCAGCTGGAGCGGGCAGCGGGCATTCCCGCTGGGCATTCCCAGCAGCCGGAGCGGAGCCGGGAAAGGGGAGGAGGAAGAGGGGGCACCTTGGCCCTTCCCGCACTGGGGTCCGGAGGAGACGCGAGATCCGCAGGCCCTGGAGCAGGAGAGGAAGGAGCCGGGAGCGACGCTCCGGGGCTCCCGTGGGGTCCTGCCCTGGAGCCGCCGGCGGGCGGGAGCCCCCGGGGGGCTCGGCCGAGCTGGGCCCCCCAGCAGGGCTGGGTGCCACCGGGGCTGCTCCTGTCTGTGAATCCAGGGCTGGGACCTCCCTATGGAGCCCAGGAGCTCCCCATAGAGCCAGGAGGTTCCCATGGAGCCCAGGAGCTCCCCATAGAGCCAGGAGGCTCCCCTGGAGCCCAGGAGCTCCCCATAGAGCCAGGAGTTCCCCCCAGAGCCCGGAGTTTCCTCTCGAGCCCGGAGTTCCCCCGGAGCGACCCAGGCAGCTTCTCCTCCCTCCGCTCACTTCTCTTTTGCTGTGATGATTTTGCTCTTGGCCAAAGCACTGAGCTCCCAGCCCGCTCCTAAACAACCCGGAGCACCTACGTGTGTCCCATCCGGACCTGCAATGCTCCGTGCAGTTCCCTGGCACATCCCCTGGGATATGGCCGGGTTTCCTGGGGCCCGCCTCGTGCTCCGCTTTGTCCCTGGTGCTGGCAGGAGCATCCCGAGCCGGTGCCGTTCCGGCTCCCGTGCCATCCCTCCGGCTCCTCTTCTCCTTCTCCTAGCTATGAGAGTCGCTGTGGTTGCCTGGTGCTGGGGCTTCTCTTTACAGGCATCTTTATCACTTATTTTGTGGTGTTTCCAGCCCAAAATTTCAGCTTGCTGGAATTAAGGTACTTGAGGAGCAGCCTGGATGGCACCCTTCAGCTGCCGCATCCCGGGCCGCCCTCGGAGCGCTGCCCGAATCCGCCCTGGCTGCTGCCAAGACCTTGTTTTATTATTTTCCCCTTCGGATTATCATTATTTTCCAGGCTTCCTGCGACTGAATTGGGTTTCTATTCCGAGCGGCCGGAGCGCGTTCCCCTCCCCTCGCTTCAAGTCTCATTTCTGGGGGATGAGTAAGGATTGAAACGGGAATCGCGCCCCACTGGAACGGGAGCTGCCGCCACCTCCCGGCGCTCGGCTCGCTCCCAGCGAGAGCAGAAGGGCGCTCGGAAAAGCAGCTGCTGGCGGGAGCCTTCCAGGGCGGGATATTCTCTGGCCTGCTCTCTTTTTAGTTTATTCCTCTACTTTTCCGACGGCAATCACAACGTTTCGCAGCGGCTCCGGCGGGATGGAGCAGCGGCGGGAACCTCCTGCCTTCCCCCTGCTGCGGAGCAGGGATTGAACAACACGGGAGCGAACTGGCACCCAGCTGATTGAGGGGCGTCCCGCGGCGCTTCCGAGCAGCCCTGGGTCCCGGTGGCAGCGCTGCGAGATCTGAGGAGCCCCGCGCGCCGCGTCCCTCCCGAACGGGGGACTGAGGGGCTGGCAGGGGCGGAAGGGACCAGGCTGCAGCACCCTGGGCTGGGCTGGGATGTGGGATGTGGGACACGGGTCCAGGGCAGGGATGTGGGACACGGGTCCAGGGCAGGGATGTGGGACGCGGGTCCAGTGCAGGGATGTGGGACGCGTGTCCAGGACAGCGTCCGGCCGAGGCGGCCGCGCTCCCCGCTCCCGGAGGACGCTGGAGATCCACAAGATCCACAAACAGCCACGCGGGAGCGGAGAGCACGGGGAGACCGGGAGAAAAAGCCTCCAGAGAAGCAGGCCGGGCTCAGGGAGGCCTGGAGCCCCATGCGGAGCGGGATGAAGCTCCCCGGAGCAGGCAGCTTCCCGGGAGAGGGGCTTGGTTAGGGAATAGGGCAGGTGGCTGCCCCAAGGCCGCGGGCTCGGAGCTTCCCAGGCTCTCCCCTCCCAGCAGTCGGGATCGTTGCTCCATGTGGGAGACCCTGGGATGCATCCTGCTGCGCTCAGCAGCTCCCTCCTGCTCCCGCTCCGGGCCCCGGTGCGGCGGGAAGCGCCAGACCCGGCTCGGGAGGTCACGGGACGCGCCAGCTGCCGGGCCGAGCTCATGACCAGCCCGGGCGGCTGGGACGGCGGGATCCCCGGCCAAAATTCCAGGCCTTCCATTAGGCTGGAGTGAACCTGCAGGAGCGCCGAGGCCGGGAGCGCCGTGTGCGCTCGGCTCCCTTCCGCACACGCCGCCCGCGCAGAGCAGAGCAGAGCAGAGCGGGAGGCTGCGGCGCGGCCAAGCCGCACGCCGGGCGCTGCAGCAGTGTTTACAAGCTCCCAGACACTGCTTCTCCAAAGGGATACAGCACATTTTCCAGGAGATGCCTGGCAGTCTGCTGGGTGCTGCTGCAGGTGCTCCACGTTTTTTTGCCGCAGAGCTGGGCACCAGCACCAAGTGCTCGGGCAGGCGAGCCCTTCATGAACGGGCAAAAGCTGCCCAATTTATGGCTTTTGCGGGGGAATTGTTGACTGTCGATCCCGCGTGCGAATCGACGGATCCCATCGGTGCCGCGCCAGGCTCCGGCGGAGCGGAGGCCGGCGGCGCTCGCTGCAAACCGGCTCTCACCTGCTGCCTGCGCGGCGCTCGCGGTGACGCAGGGATGCGGTCGGAGCAGCTCCCGCTGCCGGTCCTGCCTGTCCCGCCGCGCTCCCGGGCACGGCCCGGGGGCTTCCCGGGACACCAGCCAGGAGCTGCTGCCCTTCCCTTTCCCACTTTCCCTTCTAACCAGGCCACGCCGCTTGATTAAAGGGCAGCGCGGCTGCCTGCGGAGCTGCTCTCCCCCCGAGGGAAACCAGGAGATCCCGCTCCGTGTTACGAGCACTGACTGGAGCACTGGGAGCACCTTCCAGCTCTTGTACAACACGTGGCGGAGGAGAGGGGCTCCTGCCTCCCTCCCTTTCAGGCCAGTTCTAGCTGAGAAAGGACTGGGAGGGCCTGGAAAAGCAGCATAGAACAAACTATGAGCGAGTGCAGAAGTTACGTTCTTCAGAGGGCTAAACAACTACAAATGGTAGAACGGGGCTCAATTTTTGCATAGGGGAGGCAGATGAGAAGGCAACAAGGGGAGTCTGCCCTGAAGTTTCCCCTTTAAGGGAAAGAGATTCAGATTTTAAACTAAAGAAGAGGGAGGCTTCACGTTGGAGAGGACACTCCAAAAGTGGAGCTGTAGTGGAGCAGCAGAAAGGGCACCCACTTTTCTGGGCAGCTGGGGTCGTAAGGAACATATCCATCCGACACCCACCTCATCCCGGCTCCGCACCGGTGGCTTTGGAGGAGATACAGGATTTTATCTCAGCAGAGATAAGAGAGGTGCAGCTTGTGGTACATATCGTCCTTCCCTTCCCTTTCCTGCCATTACTCTGTTCTTCAGACACAAGCTGAGCCTCGATGCTCCCTCCAGCACCAGCCATGACAATTCGGAGGCCTCAGCTGAGGCAGGACAGGGCCTAGCAAAGCGAGGAAGCCCAAGGGTCGTCATCATCCCGGGAAGCTCTGCAAAACAGGGTAAAAAACATGGTAGCTTAGGACAGGAGCAAGGAACACGTTATGGGGAGAAGCTCTCAACAAACAGGGTGAGATGAATCACTTCTCTGCTAGCGACGTGTATGGAAGAGAAGCAATGTTCAGCAGAAGGATAAAGAAAACAACCAGTCCACTACCGGAATGCCATGCCAGTGCCCTCAAATTTCTCAGGAAAATTGAGGTGTTGTAAGGATACAAATCCCCCCTGCAATTCAGTGCGGTGGTTGGGATTGCAGCGGACAACCTCTTGCTGCAACAGGCAGCTGGCAGCGGACACACCTCACCTGGTGCATTAAAACACCAAGCTGCCACTACCAGTTCTGCTCCGGGAGAGCCGGGTGTCCCCTGACAGGACGGGGAGGACACCGCGATCCTGCACGCGCCAGCAGCCACGAGCTGAAAGCTACAGCTCCCACATTGGCCTTTTCGGGAGGAAAAATGCAGGGTTTGGTAAACAGCCTGAGGTTCCTTTGGAGCCCAAAACGAGGGCAATGTGGTGGGCAGAGCCACCCGCTCTGGGTCACCGGCTGTGACGGTGACCCAAAGCTTCCCGGGCTATTGCAGGGTCTAATCCACGGACACGGGAACGACCAGAGCCGAGGTCCCCCCTGCCTCTCGCGGCACCCAGCACGGAGGCTTTGGAGAACAGATGTGGATTTGCTGAGGAGAGAGGGGTCTTTAAGGCTCTGCAACGCTGGACTGGCCGGTCCGGCCCTGAAATTCAACCTGTGGCTCAGTCTTCCCAAGAAAGCCTTTGGGAGGCTATTCTATCCCGCAGCTTAAAAATAGCGCAGGGTGCAAACAGTTGTTAGCCTTAGATGTCCCGCCTTTCACGGGGCGCTGGGATTTCCCCCCACCTTCCCGCAGGGCGGGCCCGGGAGCGGCTCCAGCCTCCAGGTCCGCAGGGAAGGGCAGAGGCCGCGGCCGTGCCCAGCCCGGGACGCGAGGGCCGTTCGCCCCACGCGGCGACCGCGGCACACCCAGCGCGGCTCCCGTCTCCTCGCCGGCGCTTTGATTCCCTTATCCAGCCGGCCGGTATGTCCCACATTCCCATGAGATTTGGGGGCTCCCAGGCTGCCTCCGCTGGGGCCGCCCCCTGGGCCCCGTATCTGCACGGAGCAGATAAGGGATCACCTCCCTCCCCCTCTCCCGGATTAACTCACACCAGGGGTGGCAATTAGGTGGCAATCGGGAGCAGGGAGCGCCGGGCGGGCGTCCCTCCCAGCCCTTGTTGTCGCTGCACCAGCTCTGCGCCCGTCCTCTACCTCGCAGCCCCTCCGTCCTGCTCTGCGCCGCGTTTCAGCCGAGGGGGCCCGCTGGAAATGAATACATACATGAACGATACCTAAAAAACAGCCCCCTGGGCAATGCGCAACCTTTCCCTCTCACCGCTGCTCTCACGGGCTCCTCCTGCCCCGCACGCAGGGACCTGTCGCTGGAGCTGAGCCTTCCTCGCCCCTCTCCCCTCAGCCTCCTCCTCCTCTCCGTGCTGCTTCCCACCACGCCTCCCTCCTCGGCCATCTGCCCTCACCCGCCTCTCCCCGCGGCCCTGTCCCCCCCCTCGGCCATCTCCCCCCTGGGCCATGGCCCCCATCTCGCCCCCCTGCACCCCCTCTCCTCAGCCATCCCTCCTCCAGCATCTCCCTCAGCTTCCCCAT
>JAVCKT010098043.1:0-11095 GCA_032273925.1 Rhynchotus rufescens
CTCACAACCCTCCACCCTAGGACTCCTCTTTGCTTGCTATTTATCCCAATCTGAAGTCAGCTGCATCATCTCAAACCATTTGACACATCTGTAGCTCATGCCTGCCCTAATGAGCCCAGCACAATTAGACTCTGCTGGCCAAGGGCTCAGCTCATGAGCCTGTTGGGAGCTGGAGTTCTGCTCCCAGCCTGGGCCCTGGCTCAAGCTATGACTCCCATTTCAAGTGCACTTAATGCACATGGAGTGTTTGGGAAACTGGAAAACTGGAATAAGGAAAGGAAAACTGTAAGGAAAACTGGATAAATAGTTCCTGGCTCTTCAGCCACCCCATGTGCAGCCTTTCGTTGACTCTCCTTCAAGATGCAGACGTGGGGTTGGTGTTGGGGGGATCTTCCCCTCCGTGAAACGCAAACCTCACTGTGAACATTTCATTACTCCATAGCCCAGAACTGCAAACTGGGAGACCATTTGTTGCTTGGCAATAGGGAGGAGGCAAGCAGGGAGATGCCTGCACGTGGCCGAGGTGCTGACAATTACCTCGTCAATCAAGACCCACAAATTAGCAGAGGTGTCTCATGCGAGAAGCCTCAAGGCCAGACACCTGCCCCTGGACTAGCTGAAGATGCACTGGATGTTTTTGAAGTTGCTGTTTGCAGCAATCTTCTGTCACAGCACGACAAGGAAAACGGGATGCATCTGCTCATGGAAACACTTTACTACCACAAAAACTGGGGGTAAATTGTGCTACTTCTGTATATTGAAATTATGAACCCCATCCGTATATATATCCTTATAGGCCGAGTTTACACGACGCTCAGCAATGCTAAACCTAAATGAATATGGTAGAGCTGATCATTATATTGCCATAAATGTGTTTTATGGCAAGGAGGGGACTCACTCCGTTGCGACTCCGGAGCCGCAGTGAGCACCGATGTCCTGCACGCAGCCTGTGCGGATTTCCAGATGAAACCCGGCGGATTGTAGGAGCACGGCACTCCAAGAACACACTTATTCTTTATCCTCAAGGATTTTAACCTGCAGTGCATGAGTTATGGGCATAATGCAGTCCTCACCTACCTTATGGCCACTCAAAGTTAGCTCTTCCTGGCCTCCAAGCTCCGTACGGAAAATCTATAGGTGCCTCAATGTATCTCAGCAAGGCCTGAGCCCCAGCTGAAGCTCCGAGGCTTGATTTTGTTTTTAACCTCACATTAATATTCTGCATGCTTGGTTTATCAGAGCTTCTAGACTTTGAGCTTGACTAAATCCCGCTCTTTTGGGGGCTTACACTGCGGCACCAGGTATTGAACAGCCCCCAGCACACAGGAGAACGTGGGGCTTGCCAAGCTAAACACTGCTCGTGTGGGTTTTGTAACTGGTTTCCCCAGATAAGGCCTCGTGGCGGCCGTTTTTAGATTAGCCACCAAGTGAGCACACAAGGCCCGGTGTCAGGCTTACTGCCGTTAGTTTGCTCAAGCGCCCTGGAGCACTTCGGGGACTGTCGACATGGGGCTCTTCGCTTTTGTTTTCGTTTGGTTTTTCAAAATCTGCTCAGCCAGGAGCCTCTTTTTCTTCTGTTGCAGCTCTAAGGGCAGCATTTAATTTGTATCCCACGTCAAGAACAGGAGAGGAGCCCCTCCTGCCCCCCCAGCACTGCTTTCCAACAGGATTTGGGCTCTCCTATCTACTGTGCAAGTGCAGGGAACATTTTGGGGCCAGAACAGTGTAATTCATCGAGAAACATCTTTCTCCCATCAAGAGTTCATATGAAGTGAAATCCCTTAGGGGAACGAGGCATGAGATTTCTCCTTCTCTTACAATCTGTAAGGTTTATTGTTTGATTTATTGCTTTATAGTTATGGATTAGAAAAGGAGGCTGGAGCCTTATTGGAGGCTGAAGACTCAGCTGAGATGGAGTCTATCCCCTTTCCATAGATACAGGGCTGCGGTTGATTTTCAAAGGAAAGAAAAGGGCGGTGCTGGAAGCGGAAATTTTGAATCAAATTGTGGAGTCGAGGCAAATTCTGGAGTGCTCAGGCCTGGCTAATCCCTACTCCATAATCCGCCCTCCACCACTGCACCAGCCTCCTGCTTGGCTTTGCAATGCTCATCTCCCCTTTCTCCTGGGTTAAACACCATGCAGGGTCCCACAGCCAAGCACCGCATCTCACGTGGGCTGCAAAACGCTTTGCAAAACTTGCGTTCATCCTCGGGGTCACTCACATTGAGACACACAAGACATTGCATTTCTTGTAAAACACACAAATACAAATAAACCCCACAAATATGATCAAAAGAAACTAATTTTTTTCTTTGAAAACCAGAGGTTCTCAGCCAAAAACCACCCAGCTCCTGCCCTCAACTGCCCCCAGGCTCTTGACCAGGAGGGAGGGTTTGAGTGAATACAAAACGCTACTGCATCGTCCTTAAAAGCAGCGTTTTATAAGGAGGAAAGAGGCATTTTGGCTCTTGTGAATGTCGCACCCTGTGCCAGGAGAGCTGCCAGCTGCCAAGCTCTGCTACCCTTGTTTTCAGAGAGGTTTTGTAGAATAAATCATTGCTGCTCAGTTCTGCCTTTTTACTCCCCTTAAGATATATATATTATATAAGTTTATATAATATATATATTATATAAATATATGTATATATATTTAAGATGTCATATATGATGCCATTATAGACATTTGCATTTGGATGACACCAAGACCTGGCTTTGGACCAGGTTACTACTTGGGTCAGCATAAAGCAGAAATACAGGAGATCCACTCTCACAGCAAAGTTTTCTTCCTCTCCTTATGACGGAGGGAAATATGACACGGCATGCTTAAAATAAGGCTTATTCTCCACCAATTACAGCCTTTCAATATTCTGCGAATATTCCTCGAGCTTAGCTCTGCAGATAAATCATAATTATTGACCTTCAATAGTTGTCATTGTAAGAGAACAGGGACATTTTTCTTGCGCAGGACGAGCCCTTGGGGGTTACGACGTGAGCTTTGCCATAAAGATGCCCATCACTTGGGCTCCACGGCTCTCCCGAAGGAGCAGGGGAGGCGGAACGGCCGCGGCTTCCTCGGGCGCTCCGTGATGGAGCGAATCCCACGGGGCTTCTGGCTGATAATCACAGAATATTCAAGGTTGGAAGGGACCTCTAGAGATCATCTAGTCCAACCTTCCCACTCAAGCAGGTTGATCTGCTTGAGCAGGTTGATCTCTTCATTGTCACGCTAAGAATAGCGAAGTCTCACTCTTTGCATTTTGCTCGTTTTCGCTGGGTTTGATTCCTGTTGGTGCCATTTCTGCTGCTTTCTCCCTCGCTAGCAATTGCGAGCTGCCCTCCACCACCAACGTGCTGGGGCTGAGGAGCATCTCCCACGCAGGCCAAGCTGGATCTCCACAGGTGCTCATCAATCCAGCTCTACGCATTTCAGCTTCTTGCCACTGACACCTGATGAGAATCTGGCCATCACGTTGGAGCAAAATTATTTGGGGATCCGAAGGGCACTTGAGCACACAAAGCTCTGAGGTCAACCAGATGGTGCAGCAGTTACGGTATTAATTAAGCCCTTGAATATTAACAACAAATTCACACAGTCTCTACATGAGAACCACAAATTTTCACTTTCAGATGCTTTTAATGACTTCTTCTGTATATATTTTCAAGCCAGCAGTAATCTGACAGGCAACGTGTTTTAAAAAATGTGGTTGCTCCATTTGCAGCTCCTTTTTCCTTCTAGCAGCTAGAAGCCCTTTGCCTGCAGCTTTAAACACGCTGTTTGCAACCCCATCCTTTCCTGGTGTTGGAGAATTCAGTTAAACACTACAAATTAATTGCACATTAACTTTTTAACTCATTAAGCGACCACCTTTTTATCTGCACTCTGTTTTTAAATAGCCTTAAATGCATGAAGCAAAAAAAAATCCCTCTGCTGTTTCTGGAGACCTCCGGAATCCAATCTGGTCACTATTCCCGTTCCCATTTTTATTCCTTGTAACTTCTACCAATCACTTCAAAATAACCGTGCCCTTTTTCCAGCGTGGAGTTGGGTTACTCAAAAAAACGTGGGCAATTGACTGGGGAGGGAGAGAGGACGTTTTAATACCTGGTGGGCATGTGTGTATGTCTGCGTGGTCGCGTTCTCCCTGGAACAAATGCCGTTATAATTCCTTCAAGGAATCAATAACGCCCATTGCCTAAGCGCTGCACCGTTCCCCATGTGGGTTGCATAGGGGGAAAGAAAATTTATTGCCTTGTAAATGGAGGAGGAAGGTGGTAGGTAAACTGTAATTAAAGTTTTGCTGCTAATAACAAGGGGGGGAAATCAGCAGGCTCCGTAGCTGGTAAATGGTAGCACTGCTGCACAATCACAGCATTTTGCAGGGAAAACTGTAGCACTCCGCTCTTTTCCTGCACAATTAGCCCAAGGAAGTCTAGTTTACACCGAAAACCCCCAAAACACCAACATCCTGCACAGCCTTTGTCAACACCTTAACATTCCCAGAGCCTTTGAACGCATCACCTCCCAGCTCTTAATTCTTATTCCAATTCTTAAAAAAAAAAAAAAAGTCTAAAATTCATTATTCTTGCTCCATGTTTTCATCTGGAAAGCTAGAAGTGAGCACGATGGCCACAATTACACGACCATTGCATTTTTTTCTTCTTCCTCAAGCTGGCCATACGCAAGCTAGTGGGTGTGAGATATTTGATGAATAGTCAGCGACCCATCTGCTGCAGAGGCGCGAGGGCAAGGGCGGCCTGGCCACCCATCTCCTGCTCCTTCTCTTCCTTTCGTGGCTTTCCAGAGATTCCCGCTGGATGGGATTGCTTGCAGCTAATTATCCAATAAAACCTGAGCTGGAGTATTAAATCTATCCCTAGTTAACCCAATGCCTTTAATAATAAAAGAGATTTTGCACAGGGGATAAATACTATATCTCATTTTCTGACTCTTACAAGTCTCCTGTCACTCTACACTTATTAATGCTGCTGCTAATATACTGCTCCCAGTTAACCACTAAAATTGTTCAGTTATTCTTATTAATTCACCATTGAAATGTGGCCTCACGGGGCAATAAAAAAGGGCCCTGTTACTTGCAGGGTTAACTGGCAGCTCTTTGCCCAGCTGGCCAAAGCATTTCCTCCCAATTTTCTGATAATGTAGCTGAAAAATACCAGTGTGGAAACACGATGGAAAAGGAGAGCAGCCCCTGCTGGTGTTGCTGGTGTCACTGGAGCTCTCCAGTGATGTGACCGAGTGCCGGTCCCTCCGGGTTAAGGGTGCTGGATGCTGCAATAGCCTCTTCCCGGGAGGAAAACTGACCACGCTGGGGTCCCTGTGGAGCAGCTCCAATCCTCGCAGCAGCAGGATTAGCCCCAAATCCCAAAAGGTGCAAAAGAGCAGGGGCAAGGGCTGCTCTTCATGCCACAGGGTCGCAGAGGCAGCATTTATCAACTTAGTGCTGATTTATGAATTCCAGGGACTGGAAACGACCCCATCCCTTTCAAGTGCTATTCCTGACAACCACACATAACCTTATAAAAAAGTATTTGCTCCACAAAACCCCACTGAATACCTGCATTCCCAGCCAGAGACACGAAGTCCCTGCCGACCCCCTGTAACACACCTGGGACACGAAGGAAGAGCCCAGCGTGGACATCCCTGAGGGCTGCCTCACTGCTCGAGGGCTGCAGCAGCAAAGACTGGACTTGCTTAGGCCACGTGCTCAGCTGGTCCAAAGGAGCAGACACCGATCCATCCTGGCCACCCAATCCCATGCGGCGAATGCCCAGTCTCACCTGAGCATCTCACCTGGCTGCTGTTGATACCACCAGCTGAACTTGCCCTCTGCTGCACGCAGCACCAGCTCCCTCCCTTCCAGCCTTACAGCAGCCCTGGGTACAAGCACAGGATAATCGTGGCCAGAAGGGACGTGTAGGGGCCACTAGTGCAGTCCTGGTCCAAGGGCAGGTCAGCACATCCCGAAGAGGAGCGAGCTCCTTGTGGACCATGAACACACGTGCTGGTCCCATGTGGGCCCCGCTGTCCCTGTCCTGCACCCAGGAGAGGTGCAACGGCCCGAGGACACAACAGCAGCTCCTGCCAAACCAAGAGAGTTTTCCTGGGGCTCTTCCAACAGGATCCTCCTCCACGTCAGGCAGCAGTGGTGCTGGGACTCACCAAAAACATCAGGATAGCAGCATTAGGCAGGGATGCAGCATGCCCGCTGCAGGGACCCTTTGGTGCCAGGCACGGCCACAACAACAGCAGGAATTTCAGAGGCAGGAGATGGAGGCCCTATTGCAACAACTACAGGTTTGGCCAAGATTTTTAAACCGGTTAATTAGGATTCAGCATCCGAAGTGGTAGCATTCCCAGGCAGCCGGCGCAGCTGTGCAACACTGTCCTCTATTGGAAATCAGGTACCAGACCACCCAGCGCCGCCCAGCTCCCTCCGCCTGAGCTCCCAGCCGAGATCCCAGCCAGGGCTCTGAGCGGAAAATCCCAGGAAATTCAGCTCTGAGGGCGCGTGCGGAGGCTGCAGCACCATGGGGATCATCCACGAGTTGCTCCAAACTATCAGCGTGCTCTGACTTTGCTTGGCGTCTGCTCAGCACCGGGAGCAGTAAAAAGGCTTTGCACAAGAGAGCCATTGAATTAATACGAGCAGATTTATTGTGCGGGCTTTATAATCCTTCTTGCACGCAGAGCTCCAGAAGCTCGAATGCATATATTAGAAAAAAGGGATCCTGACAGAAATGCTGCGAGGTGCCCCATAAATATCCGTGTGCGCTGGTAGATAGGAAGCCCAATGACCTTCGGGAAGGGGGGCCTTTGGATCGGCACAACTCCAGCTCCCTGCAGAGACAGGCCCAGGATACGGCAGCATTTGTCAAGTTGGAGTCTCTGGAGATGTTGGGAATAAAGGAGGGGCTCTGCAGTTGGCCATCCCTTATTGCTTTTATATAAAAAAAACCTATAGGCATTTTTATTTATTTGTTTGCACTGGGATGTGCCATGCAGGAAGTAACAGGAGCTGATCCGAAGGAAAGGGCGTCTTCCTACTGTCATACTGGAATACCAACCTGGGCTCACCACATCCAGGTGTGTTTTGTGCCATGGATGGGGATGCTGCACGTGGCCAGGGCTCCAGTGTCCGGGTGTGTTTTGTGCCATGGATGGGGATGCTGCACGTGGCCAGGGCTCCAGTGCCCCCGTGCTCAGCCGGGCACCGCAGGGCTTGACATCCACACCTGCTCTTGCGAGGGGCATTGCAGCCGTTTGTCTCCAAAATTGCTTTCTGGGGTGTACGAGAGGCATAACAAATGGCTAATTTAATAAAATCATGTAGGTTCATTCAGCCAGAGAGGACAAGAGCAGCCAGTGCTGGGAAGAGCTGGAAGCCGCTGAGACTTGGCGGGTTTGGACTTCTCTGCATGGAGCCGCCTGTGCCCAGGCTTCAGTCTGGGTTCCTAAAGCCAAATGGAATAAACCTCTCCCCAGTACGACTCCAGTTCCTGACTTCACACGTGAAAGTCTCAGTGCCAATTTTGACAAATACAAGAACAAGTCCAGGCTCAATAGCAAAAGAAATGGTGAGAAATAGGGCTTCCATAGCAGACTTAAAAAGAAAAAAAAAAAAAAAAGAAAAAGCAAACAGCAACTGCAGGAGACACAAATTAGAGATTAGAGAGGCAGCAAGCACAAGCCCCTGTGTGAATCTGCCATACTTGAGACAAGAACACAGACATGATGAGTCAGGCAAAACGGGCTACACAAAAACACCACCAGGAGCGGAGCAGATTGCTTATTATAGACCCATAATGTTCAATGAAAGAATTCAGTGTCAACACGGCACTAGCAATCAAGGTTGAATTATCAGCTTACGCCGAACCTTAAAGGTGAAATGAAATGTTAAAATAAAAGTCATTGAAAGAGCCACTTGTACGTTCTTTTACACAGGGATAAATCTGAATAACTCGATGAAACCTGCTCCTGAGCGAGCAAACAATTTGGCCACGTAGTCTTACAGATGCAGGATCCTTAATAGAGTTCTGAAGAGTCCTTATCCAGTGACCTTTAAACAAGCTAGTCATCATTTGTAAATTCATTATTTCTTAAAATGTTTTATTTTTGTAATTAACATAGCACCACTTGCACGCAATTTGCATTCAGAGTGAAACCAAGCAGCTCTTTTGCCTGTGCTGAAACACCATGGCGATGGGAAGAGTTCCTTTTCTTTCTCTATCCACGCTCCCACTCCACATTTAGGACGAGTTCCCTCTCCCTTCCCTGTCTTCTCCATCATGTGATGGACCTTGCTTAGTTTCTGGGGAGCAAGGACACACAATCAAAAACCAGAGAAATCTGTGAAATCCGTTATGTCTTTGTACTTGGGACTTCTTAGCAAAGCAGCCCCAGGTCTTTGCTATTCAGGGGGTGCAGCTGAACGCCTGCACGCTCCACTCGTCCCCATGCTCGCAGCTCATGTCCCACATGGGTCCTTGCCACCAGCCCTGCCCTGGCTGCTGCCTCCAGGTTAGGTCTCTCTCCAGGTGACCAAAGTACTCCAGTCTGCACCTTTGGATTTCCAACAGCATCTGCCACAGACTATTTCCTTGGAAAAGAAAAAGGAGGGGAAAAAACGGACTCTACAGAGAACTTCATACTGTTTTTTGGGATTTTTTTTTTTTTTTTTTTTGGATAAAAGATTGAAATTCTGCTGGCTTGGCCATTAGAAGGCCAGATGAAAAGAAAATATCTCCTTTTCTGACAAAGGTTGGACAGGAGAAGAGGCACCCTCCAATCGTGCCCCTGTAATTAATTGCTTATTAAAAAACCAAGGGTGTGGGAGGTCTAGGAAAAGAGAAGAACAAGAAGGGGAGCGATGGAAAACGTAACCTTTGATGAGTGACAATTGAGGTTAGACAGATGAATACTAATGGGAAAGGCTTGAATAATTCATACTCAAGGTTCAAGGTAAAACAGTTTAACCTGATAATATCTTAGTTGTTGTGCTATCTTGCTGGCCTCAGGAATATTATCTCAAAGCCCAAGATGTGAACCTAACCCAGGTTTTCAGCTGTTGATGTGTCCAGGGGTGTTTAAAAATCAAAGCTCGCTTGCAGCTGTCTTAAAACTGCAGCACGAGCAATACAGGTTGGGTGGCCTTTCTTCAAGGTCTGACCCTCCAACCTTGCCCCGTGGCCAACAGAAGTGGCGCCCACATAATTTATGGTCATGAGGCTCCAGCTGAAGTTGTTGTTTTAGCAGATGAGAGTCCCTGTATGAAGCCAAAGCTCCCTGCTCCTCCCAAAGGAGCATCTGCAGGCAAGGTGGGTAATGGTGCTGCAGCAGAGCCATGGAGACCCTGAGCTTCATGTCCACCTAAATCCCATCTCATCCCATCCCATTTTGTCTGGAAAGGATGCTGGAAAGGGGAAAAGTCAAAACAGGCCAATATTGGGCAGTCTATGTTCCATGGGACCAGGGGGTAGGAGAAGGGCGCCAATCCTGGCACTGGAGGCTTCCTACATGGAAGATCATTTAGCCCTTTTCTCAGCTTCATTTTTGACCATTTTTGTGAAGTGCAATCAAATATAATATATGAAGAAAAGCTGGTGGCAAGGGTTAGAGGAGAACCTACAGCTTCCAGCTCTCCTGGCCCTCATTGCAGTCCTTCCACTTTGAAGTCCCCTGCAATGACCAGCATAACCACAGCTTTTCAAGAATACTGCTCTTTGGCTTCACAGAGGGAGAAAACTTAGAGGACAAATCTGCAAAAAATAAAAACATAAAAAGGTTTTGATTGCAATTCTCCAAAGCAAAATACATTGCATAGGAGGAGGTTATTTATTTTATGAAGGTCTTTCCAGGAACCTCCAAACAGTTTAGAAATTTGTACCCTGCTATTAACCTGTTTTATATTCTGGTTTACCAAGTCCTTCACAGCACTCACCCTAAATCTTCAGACAAGCTTATCCCTTCAGACAGTCACTCAATTAACCAATTCCCTCAGAGAAGCCCTCTGTTCCTCCAGAGAACAGGAGAAAATCTGGACACCAACCAAGGTTATTTTTAACTGCACTGTAACATGTTGTTCCAAATTCCACTTTCACACACGGCATTGCAAATGATATAAAAAAAAAGGTGGCAGCGAGTGATATAAGCCAGAGACGCAGCAGTCGGGGAGGGCATCACGAAAACTCTCCCCCTCTCGTGAGGCAGGGGACAAATCCAACATTGCAAATTAGTGCCGTAAATACTGTACCCAGTGGTACTGATTTATGCGTGGGTTTTATCTAAGCTAGGCTTTTTCAGGAGACCTACAGACTGCAAAAGGAGACGCTGCTGCCTCCTCCACCGGGACCATGCATCTCCCCAGAGAGCTCTTATCTGTACATCACCAAATGCTTACAAAAGTAAATAAATTCCAGCTTTATCCTAAGGGCAAGTTTGTATAATTCAGCCTGGCGTTTAGGTGGCTGCTTCTGCTGCAGATGTGTATCAGAAACCCCACAGAAGTTAAGTCTTTGGAAGGCAGCTGCTCTGTTGGGAAGCTCTAAAATGCACAGACACGTGCCTGTGGTTTTCCTTTTTTTCCTCCTCTTCCTCTCTGAAGGACTTCATATCACCTTTCATAGTTCATCACCCTGCTGCATAATCTGTCTCTGGAGAAGAATTGCTGGGTTCACAGCAGTGCCTAATACACAACAGAGAATACTGCACTGTGTGCCCACGCAAAAGGCCAATTTTCAGTCCTCAAATATTCAGAAAAGGCAGGGCAGCTCCATAACAAACCCTCAGGACCTCCACTGGGAGCAAAACCAGGTAAGGTGGAGTTTTACCCAGGACAAGCGAAGCAGTTCCCACCAGGAGAAGCTCAGAAGTGACTTCCCAGCAGCATCCAGGCCCATGGAACATGGTATGGGAACGGGAAGATGGGGACATGGACCGTGGGAAACCTCCTTCCATGGGGACTGCTCTGACAACCTAAAAGAGCCTGGAATGGGAGACTCCATGGATGGATGGATGGATGGATGGATGGATGGATGGAAGGAAGGAAGGAAGGAAGGAAGGAAGGAAGGAAGGAAGGA
>JAVCKT010098044.1:0-11095 GCA_032273925.1 Rhynchotus rufescens
TTCTGCCTCAGGAAAGCTGGGAGTGTTTCCACAGCCTCGGCGAAGTGTTTTGATCAGGGTGCAGAGCTCCCCTTTGCTGAGGCCGTGCGTCTGCCTCCTCTAAGCTCTGATCTATAGTGAGGATCTGCTAGCTGTGTGTGGCTGTAAATACAGCATTTTAGCAGGTACAGGTTCATTTGTGGAAATGTTCTCAGGTCCTCAGCTGGGAGACAGGAGTATAGGAAAGCAAGGGACACTTGGGAGAACTATTTTCCACCATCTGTGTAGAGTAAGAAAAAATAAAATTTTGCATCTTCCTTTTACTACTTGCTTCTAATTCTGAAATCCTAATTGTTGATTTGTAGCATCTTACTAATTTTTGCAGCAAACATCTGGGACCTCGCTAGGAGAGAATTATGCAGTTAGCTATGGAATAAGCGATAGTGATGGGAAGAAATGAAATATAATGTCTTATATTCATCATGGGTAAGACTGCATATAGCTTGTGGAGCTGAAGGCCCTTGGGCTAAGGCATGAGTACTGTTTTCCTGGCTGCTCTGCAGTGAGCTTCCAAATGCTCTGCAGCTCTTGAAGTGTTGGGTCTCTTCCATCGATCAATGTAAACTGCATGGATGTGGAAGTTGTTTTACTCTCAGCCAAGTGACTGTAATTCTGCAGCTGGAAGAAGTGGGCAGCAATGCCCAAATGGAATAACTTTCATAGTTTTAATTTTTTTTCTGATGGATGTAGCCCAGAGACACGGCTTTAGGGTAAAGAGTCAACAAAATAGTGAGAATGGGCCAATACCTGAGTATCAATAGCATTTTAACTTGTCCTCGCATTTGTCAATTACTCTGCACCACTTCTGCGTCGTGAGTGCATAAACTTGCACAGTGTCATAGAGGACCCATCATCTTCCTTCATTTGCAGATTTTCTCTTCCAAGAAATTTGATTTAATTTTGTTTTGATTCAAATGGCAACTCTTAACTTTTCCTGTGTACGTGTCATGGGGGAGGTGACCTGTATTTCAGGGCCAGGGTGATGTGCTTTGGGCGAATGTTTTATTGACAGCAGCACGTTACTGCTCGAGTTTTGCACTGCACTGTTTGAGCAAGGGCCACACTTGCCAAACAGCTCTTCATCTTCCTCGGACGCTGCGGTTTCTTGTTTCAGACATGGTTTGAGGTGGTCTAAAAAGACCTTGGGAGTATGTGAGGGATCAGTGGGCACTCTTGTTTGTTCCTATGCAATGTAGTAGGTCCATCTTTAAGGTGTGTGCTGTGCATTTTTAGGTATTGGGAGCTGTACTTGAAAAACACGTTACGATGCTTTTGAGCAACTTGAGTGACCTGAGGTTGCTGAGGTCTGGATAACGTAACAGAGAGGGCTCCTTGTGGTGTCTGTGCAGAGTTTTACGAGGAGAAAGGCCCAGGTGGTGGCAGGGGAGATAACCAGTCACAGAGATTGTGACCTGAGGTGGTTGGGATACCTGGTAATCACGTCAGAGTACTAGGTTTTCTAGTAGATGCAAGTCGAGGCGAGCTCTTCTGTCCTCAGCTCCATGAACAAAGCGAGTGGGTGATTCCTTATCCCATGTTTTTGCAGGATGCCGTCTTGGCGCTGTCCTCATAGCCTGTGTTGCTTTGAGTGCTTGACAGCCTATGGGAAGATGAAGGTTTGAATGTGAAGGAGCTTCTTCCGAAGCGCAAGGGAGGGACATCCTGGTAGCTCTGGGTGCTCTGCCTGGGACTAAGGTCCTTTATGCCCTAGGTTGTTGTCCTGTCCAAAGGCTACAAGGCCTAAATAAGCAACACAGCGGGAGATGGGAGTGTTAAGCTCTTCTCAGAGGTAGAGAACAGAACAGAGTGGGAGGAAGCAACTTCTTACAATGCAAAAATAGGTATAAAGCTGCCTGGCTAGAACTGACGTCCAGTTCCAACTCGGACTTCTTATTTTGAATTTTGAATTTTCTTTCCAGTTGGGAGCTGAGATGCTGAGGGCAAAGCAGAACAAAGGAAAAAGCTTGTGTAGTTTTAGCTGATGTTGCCCTTTTTTTCTCTTAACTGCAGTATTTGTCTCAGGAGCTGAACCCTGCTCTGTCTGTGGTACTAAATTGTCTTGCAAACACTAAAATGTCTCCTGTTGGATTTTTCAATTAGTGAAACTGCTGGATGTAGCGTGCGGAGCAGCAGCTCCTGCTCTGGGTGCTGGGCTCTGGTGTCAACTATTTTTCAGGCTAAGCTCCTGCGCCAGATGTGTCACTTCACTTTGGGTGTCTCCTAACTATGCCTTAAGCAATAGGAAGAGCATCAGCACGGCGTATTACACCTTCTGCCAGTTTGCAAATCCTAGCAACTCCATGAGTAAGATCCATTATTGGGGAGATAAAACAGCTGGGCTGGGCAGGTACCGGTTTGTACCTGCCTAGCGAGGCAACTTACAAGTTAGACGGGCGCTCGCCGCGTTAATCCAGCCTTTTGGGACGCTGGAGGCAGGAGCTCTTCGGAGAGCTCCGTGCGAGGGGTGATTCACCGCAACGCAAGCAGCGCCTACAAAATGGAGGCATGAAGCAGGACTAATGACGTACTCTGAGGTTTGTGCTCGAGACTTAATGACCACCAGATGGGGAATAAAAAGCTGCCTGCGCTTCTTTGGAGGACTGAGAATGTCATTAACGCTATTAAAATGTGTTCTGTGTGTCGTAACGTTCTTGTGAACAGCAAACCCCCTTATGTGGGGATCAGAAGCAGCTCTCCTGCTAGTGTTTCCCCTACAGCACATAGTTTTGAGCACTGCTTTTGACCGAAGATTGGTTTCGTTTAATACCAGTATGGATAGAGGGTAGAGAGACCTGAGAGCTTTCTGGTAGCTGAGGGAATAAGGTGTGTGTTCTTTGCTAGCACTCAAGTGTGAATTGCTGGCAGTAGGTTCATGTCACTACAAATTCAGTGCGAGAGATGGACTTTTTTTCCTGAACAAAAGGGATTTTGATGCAGCTGCAGGACTGCACTGTGCTATTGCAGATGTTATCTTGTTCCAGCTTTGATAGCAAAGAAAACCAGGAAGAAATCGGAGCAGGGATATTGTTGCTCTTGGTTCTGATACCTGCAAGCTGTTGGATGGGAGCTGTGTGCTCAGGTTCTTTTGTTTTGCGGATTGCAGTGTTGCTCTGGTTGGACCAAATACTTCAACTTTTGATTTATGTCCTCCCATGTTCTTCTACTCCAAACCAGGAAGCCTTTCTGAGGAGCTAGTCCTGTCTGAGTCATCCTATTATAGCTGCATGTCACTTGCGTTTTATTAAGGAAGTATAACAAGGCTGTCCTTCAAATATCTGAGTTTATGACTAGTTAGTCTTTTTATGATTAGCTGCCTAATGTAAAACATTTTTTCCCTGGAGCTGGTAGTTGTCATAATTAACGTTGCCCTTTTGTCATCAAAATTCTTGTTCAGCATCACCTGCATCTACAGCAAACTTATCTCTAGGTTTTAAACTCTTAGCTGTCTAGATGTGAAGACGAGCAATGATTTAGGGCTCACTTCATGCTCTGCACTTGGCATTTTTCACTGGCAGCGCCCGGGCTTGGGAGAGCCCAGCTCAGTGTGGTCTGATTGACCAGTCTGCAGCTTTTCCTGTGATGGATGGAGAGTCAGGGCAGTTAGCGATAAACTATCCCAGTAATTTAATTCTTAAATTGAATATTATGCAAAGGACAAAAGCACTTGAGTTGATAACAGTCCATCAGTTTCTTCCTTCATAAATAAAGGTGTAAAGCTGTCAGCCTGTAGCTTTGCCCAGCACAGAGAAGCTGTGGAACCACTTTGTGAAGCAAGTCCCCCTAGCTGCATTTCCTAAAATAAGGAGAATATTCAAAATAGCCATAAGCCTTTTTCCTTAAATTCAGTTCTTATGTTTCCCAGCCCTCGCGCTTTGTAAGTACCCATCTCTTCCCACCCCTGTTCAGGAGCATCGTGCTCTAATCCAGGGTGAGAACATTTGAAACCCAAAGGGAACTTGTTAACACGGGGCTCGAGCAGTCCTCCCTGCACAGCACTGATGTGTGTTTGACTTGGGAGGGCAACAAGTTGGAGTTCTGGTTTTGTGAAGATGTCCTGGAGAAGGACCCTGCTAACTCACACGTGTAAATATTTACTTTTTAAATGAAGCTGAAAAATATGCTGTTTGATTTCTCTAAACTGAGATATCATAGTGCCTTTTTATGTGTATTAACAGTTTAATCTCAGGAGAGCTGTGAAGTCTGGCAATTAACTCCTCGGATGGAGGATACAGTCAAGACTCGAGTTCTTTCTGAATACTGCAAAATGTTATGCAACTTAGTTTCATATGGATCACAGAAAACTATAATATGTGTTAATCTTTTTTTGTGCTGTTTTTGAAGACTGGGAAGGTAAGTTTTCTGCTAGTTCTTTTAAAAAAGATCTAATGTTTAGAAAGACTCCTCTCTGAGCACTCTTGAAGTGTTATAAATCTTAGAAATGACTAAGAACTTGTAGCATTTCTTGGTATCTCACAGGCTTTTTGTTTCCGTGTTTCGCAGTCAGTGTGGTTTGGTCAGGAAATTGAACGTGGCCAGTGACATTTGCTCCATTCTTCATGACTTCAGCTGTAGTTTTACCTTTTAACCCCTTTCTCTGCCCAGTCTGTCACAACAGAGCATATCTAAGCAGTGTTTGTACTGTTTTATTAACAAAATAAGACTTTCTAAATCCCGTGATATGAATTATTTTTTGCGTAACACGGAGAACTAAATTGAGCTCAAGTTGCTTAAGGCAGCCTGGTTGTCCTGAAGAGCATCAGCACGAAACAGGTTGTTGAGGATCTTTGTGTAGTTGGAGCCAGACGATGTTTCCTCGTTGTTGGCCACTACTTTGCCTTCTATTTAATCATTACCAGAATTACTTTAGAGTGTCAGATGTGTATATAGCTCATAAAGCAACTTCTAAAGCATTCCCTAATGGAACAAGTGCAGCTTGATGTAACATTCAGCACAAGCTTTTCCTTTTAGCTCCACTGAATTTATTTTTTTCTGCAGATTTGATGAACTCTTACTGCTCACTGGGAGCCAATTCTGTCTCCTTGTTTTACTTGTCTATGGCTATTGCTCTCACTATAAAAAGAGCAGTTTTTATATGAGAGTAGCTGCATTCCTACTTTAGTGGCTAGTGGCAAAAAGTGGTTTGTTATATTTTTATCTCAAGGTAACTTAATTAAAAATGATAGTGTCTTGCGAAAACCTGTACTAGTATTGGATGTTTCTGGTCGTATATCAGACTTTCAAGCACAGACTATGGAATTATTTCATGTCTTAAGATTGGGTCTTGTTTTCTACTGGGTTTTTGAAAATAAAAGATCATTAGAAGCGAAAAGCAAAATTTTGATTGATATCATTTAATTTTCAATTTTATTATCCCTTTCCTCCAAGGGGATCTTGTTCTGTTCATTGAACTCCTTAATTTGGGAATGGAATGTGAAGTTAAGCATCTCATTCCATCTCGGAATAGTTGATGTGCATCCATCCTTTCTCCTGCTACTAGGGCTGCTGCTCGTGTGCTTTCTCACGAGCTCTTATTAATACGTGGAAGTAGCATTAACCAAAGCTTAAGACTCCAGGACTCCACCGTCGCTACCCTTTCAGATCTGATAGTATCCAGTAAAGTTGATCACACATCAGTCATGATCACAGGGAGAAAAAAAGGATTTGTTTGGTCTGCTTCAGACTAGGCTGCAACACTAGTAAAAGGCTGCAAGCTGTAAAAATTCAGAAAAACATGGAATACTTCAGAATTTTGCATGCTTTTTTGTTACACTCCACTTGTTTAAGAATAGTATATCTTAATGGCAGAAATTTGGAAATCCCTGAGGGTGCTGAGAAACTTTCTCTGCTTTTGGGCATAAAGCAGAGCTTCGTGTGAGCGTCGTGTCGCGCTCCTGGGAACCTGCACCGAGCTCTTGCCCCAACTCTCCTGCTGTCTAGTTCAGGCTTGAAATGGGTTGGCAGGAAAGGAGAAAATGCAAATGCTGCTCTAGCCTATTTGCACACGAGCAAACCCTCGGCTTTGCTGGCTGTGGCTTTTAGCTTGGTGCTTTTTCTCAGTGTAATTCATAACGTAATGTAATTCATATTCGATTTTACTACATGAATCTACTCAATTTTGACTCTTATAGGAATAATAAACTTTAAAATCTTTCTTAATATAATAAAACTGGCAGCCAGGAAGATGTTAAAGGGTTGCTTTTTCTAGCCTTGTAGTTGAATCATGCAGGAATAAATTATCAGATTTTAAAAATTGGTAGGTGTTCCTCTTTTCCTTGCCAGTTCCTGCTGTGGCATTAGTAGGTGGGGGGGAAATAATTTTTTAACTCTTCGTTTGAAGCTGTATTATTGATTTTGCATTTTGGATAATATTAAAGGGTAATACAAATATTAAATAATAAGATTCTTGAGCCTGTAAGGTTGCTTCTGTAGTGATCCTAGATAAAGGAACAACCCTTTCGTCAATCAGTCTCTTCAAAAATATATAGTGTTGGGCTTCATAATCAAAAGAATGAAAAAGGAGAGAGCACAGTCATGTTATCGTAATCATAAAGTAAAACCTATAATATGATAGAAGTCATTAGTGAAGCACTTGGAGCTTGAAGTGCAGTGATAACCCAGCTTTTGATGCCACTTCACACCTGCACTTTATTCTCTTCAATTTAAGCAGCTCATTTAGGGCATGTGACAGAATCCAACTGGAAGCCGGGAAGGGGAGGAACAGCTAATTTTCACCCTTGGTAATTTCTGCCTAGATCAAGAAGGGGTGGGATCAGCTGCCCTTAAAACTGGCAAGGGGTGGGATAACCAGGAGCAATTGCTTCAGTTTCTTTCCAAGAATACTTACAAAACAGATTAGCAAAACTTGCCTCTCTTCCTAAGGGTCAGTTGAGGGAGATGTGAGTTTTGGATCTGGAGAGAATACAGCATCTTTGGCGTAGGTATTAATAGGATTCTGGCAATGCAAATCATTAGGGTTTGTGGCTTTTTTTGGTAGTGTTCTAGGTGATACTTTTTCTGAAGTTAGGATTTTATTATGCACGTTCAGGGAACAGAGCACATTAACTCACATAACAGATTACACTTTGTATTTGATTATCTATATCCATGTGATTTTAATAGCTGCCAGCTAGTGAGACTTGCCCTGATTTAAGAAAATAAACAGATTATGGATGCATACCAAGATGGCAATCGGGGACTTAAACATTTCCTGCCTACTGCTTTAAGCTGAGGACCTGTGGTGGATTGATGCAGCGTATCTAGGAGCTGAACCTGTTAGCCCTGCAAGAATTGTCATTGTAGCATTATACATTTTAAAATACACTGTTAGAGCTGACAAGACCTACAGCCCTGCAAAGGACATGCTTGTTTCTACGTCCTCTTTTTCTTCCTTTCTATAAACAAGTGATTTAGAAGGTGCACAAGTCTTAACTGCCCCTAAACCTTCTAGTTACATTCTTGTGTATTTTGGCTAGAATGAAGTTTCTTGTCAGATGTAAAATGCAACAATGTCTCCTTAGGGAGGTGGAAATTGCATTTTTTTTTTCTCCCTCTTTGAGAGGAGGTTGGGGCAAAGCTGAAGCTGGTGGTGAGACATCTGCAAACAACTGTTGGAATGAGCCCAGCCCGGCTGAGTGCTCACAACTTGTCAGCTGTGTGAAAGGTGGTGAAATAGGTTAGTAACCAGCTGGTGCATCCCTGTACTTGAAATAAATGATTGTAGATGGAAAAGAGGACACTATGAATGCAAAAAAATGTGCACAAGGGGTAATAATAAAAAGCACTGTTCCCAAGCATGCCTTGGAACCACAGGCTTTTCTGACTGCAGTGAACGGTGTCCAAAGCTGCCTTATGATGTTGGGATGATTAATAAAAGATCTGGAACAAATGCCCCTGAAGTGCTGCGCTGGGGACGCGAAGGCAGCTCCTGTTGCTCCCATGTGCACGAGCTGCGTGCGAGGTCCTGGCTGCTGACAGGAGTCTTAGTCACTGACCGCAGCTGCAGGAGCCTTTCAGGACAACTGTGTTGTTTTGATCTTCTGTGATGCTTTTGCTTAGGGGAGCCCTTGTCCTGGGTCAAACCCAGGGTAACCAAACATCCCAGGCCACCCCTGGGGGAATACGGGCTCTGTTTGAGCTGCTGCTGAGATACCAACTCTTTTAGTGAATCCCAAAATGCTAGTGATTTACAAGAACTTTGTGTTTTACCCCATTGCAGTGCAATATTCTTAACAGTGCAGCAGCTCTGCTGGCCAATGTGCTTTTTAGAGCTGAAACTTCTATTCTTCCTCTAAATCCTACCAACCCCTTTATTTATAGGATGCCCCTGAAGTTTCCAATATGCTCTCCCAGGACTAGGAATTCCAGCTGTTTCTCCCTGCTCTTTCCTGTTGTGGAGGTTTGACTGTAAGTAGCTGTTGACACCATCACAGGTTGTGGTGCTGGCACCTGTCTAACAACAGCGTAAAGAGCAGCTGGAGGTGGCAGAGCCTCCAGTGCGGGGCAGTGACTCGGGCTCTGTGGGCACCACAGTACACAGCAAGTTCTCCACAGTGCAGACTTGTCACAGGTTGCACTAAAAAGTTTTCTTTGCCCTCGACCCAGTCTCCTTAAGTAACTCTGAGCTATTCCCTGGGCTGCTCTTTGCCAAAAAGCTCCAGGTCATGATTCAGGCAGCCCATTTGTGAGGTGATGCAGGTGAGAGTGCGGTGAGGCACCTCCAAACTGGTGTTTGCTGAGGTGGGAGGGAAACACTGACATCTTCCCCAAGAGCAGCTCTGCCTGTTCCTCCAGGAGCCTGTGGAGCAGCTAACGTGGAGAGCAAAGAGAAGCCCTTGCTTGTAACTGTCCTCTGCCGGTGACCAAGTGTGGGTGTTTGGGGACCGCATGGGCTTGCACATCCTTCACGAGGAGAGGGTTGAACAGCAATGTGTTTTCTCAAAACCTCTGCACCTCAAACTGCTCTGCAAGAGCTGCGAAGGAAGAAGGCTTCTTTGAATCAGAAAAATCAGGGTTAACTGAGCTGTTTTGCCTTGGATTGTGTCGAAGTAAGGGATATGTTATCTCCTGCAGTTGGCTGATTGCTCCCAAGTCTAAACAGGACCGTGAATGTCGCAATTGCCGGGCCGTGCAGGGCCCCTGGGGAGGAGCGGGACAGAGGGCGCGGAGGCCGGATGCCTCCAGTGACCCTGGGCAGCTCCTGGTGGCCCCGCTTCCAGTGCGGGGTGTCTCCCCTTGGCCTTTACGGAGAGGCCAGCGGGCTGGGGTGCAGACTGTGCTGAACCTGGGTCTGGGCTAAAGGTTTGTTCCTTCCTAGCTCTGAAAAGAGATAGGGCTTTCATGTTATCTGTCTGAATCCTCTTTAAGTTTTACCTTATTTCATAATTTTTCAACTATTCTTGACCTTCCTCTCTCTCTGAGCCTGCTTCTCCCAGCCTGTGGCTACATTTAATGCAATAGGAAGGAAATTCTGATGCAAATTTGGCAAAAAGTGGGATTAGGTGCTCTGGTAGTTGTTAAGTGTTAGTGGATTTAAAGGAACCGCACACGACAAACCTGCCTTTAAGCTGTTTTTTTTCTTTTTTGTTTTTTTGCACTATATGCAAAGTATTATTTTCTAAAGCAGATTCTGTTGTGTGTTCCCCTGGCAACATCATCTTATACATTCCCAAGCCCTAAAGACTCCCTGTTTGTCCTGTATCTGTTAGCAGCTTAGAATACAGACCTGTTTTTAACGAGTGCAAGGCTTCTGAGACAAGATCACGAGGCTCAAGCGTTTTGCTATTCATTGCTTTTATACTTTGCATTTTGGGTCTGGTTGTGATATTCAGATATGGGCCAAGCTAGTTTCTTAGTGGGCCACTACCTGTGTGATTAGCAACATTTCCACTTTTCTATTTGCACCTTTTCACAGACCCTGGAAAGTAATTTGGGGATAGTTTGAGGTGGGAGAGGAGGGCATTTGGTGCTGCTTGAAAAGAACAATCCCAAGTCCCATCCTGCTCTTTGCGAGGGCTTTCCCCAGCCTGGCCTAAATCTGGGCTCTGTTTAGGCAGAGCTAAGGTGGGGAAATGGCTTGTAAAACTGTTGGACAAAAAGATCACTTCAGTTTAGCCCCTTCAAAACGTGCGTGCAGTGCATAACTGTTTATGTGTGAAGGTACAAGCTCATAAACCACTAAGAAAAAAAAATCCTGAAACTATTTCTAGCCCAGTAAGGGAAGGAAGGAAAGTGGGTGAATATGCAAGGTATTCAAAATCGGAATGAAAGGGGCTGTGGAAAATAAATGCTTGCACTTAGAATACAATGTAGCCTTATAAGAGCAAATATCACTAGGAGCAAGAACAAGATTGTTCCTATCTTGTTTCCTTAAGAGTCTACTCTTGATTTTCCTCTCTTGGAGGCCAACAACATTTTAAGTTGTCCACTAATGCTGGTAGTTTCCATGAGGTTTTAACTTGCTGTTCGGTTTTATTCTGTATGCTTAATGGGGCTGTACTAATGGATTTTATTCTCTGACTCTTATTTATGCAATTACAGCCGAGTGTTTTACATCGAGGGAATCCCTGGAAACACATGTTTCTGTTCACACTGCATTTTTTTTTTCCATTTTTGAATGCAAATAATGGATTGGAACTTCATTGTTGCCTCCCAGTTGCGAGCCCTTTGGCATGTGTACGCAGCAGCTACTCTGTGCAGATTGGGGCATGTATTTTTATGCTTTATAAGGCTTCCCCAGTCTTGTCCCTTACATAGATTCTTCAAGTCCACCTCAATTGCAGTGACTTTATGTATCTGGAAGCAGCATTTGAGGTAAGCTGTGGAATAGACATATCTGAATAAGCCCCTCTTTCAGCAAACCAAGTAAAAGATGCTTGCAACACGTTAGAGTTGCCGCTGCTGTTTTCCCTCTCAGTTCTTTGGCTGTACCCTTTGCTCAATGCTTGCAATGTAAGGCTTGTCCTAGGCTAGCATCCTTCTCCACCATGCAGCTATCTCGGTTATTTGAGCATTAATGACCCATGTTGAGAAAAGTGGGTACCTCTCTAATGGAAAATGA